>JANSTX010041750.1:0-12683 GCA_027564355.1 Penthetria funebris | reverse complement strand
TAAAATTGAATTAAAAAATTGAAATTTGTTTTACTAATGTGATAATAATCTCTTTTAAATATAGATCCGTTTATTAACATGTATAATTATAATAAATCAAATTAAAATATTATATGAATGATACTATCGAACGCGTGAGTTTAATTATTGTGATTAAACATTTTTAAAATTTTTTAACTTTAACTTATGAATGAAATATTAAAAAAAAAAACACAATAATAGGCAAACTTACGATTTCAATTGAAAGAAAATTTTAACTAAATACTCATCTTATACACAAGAATAATACAACTTTTTTTTGTTTTTTAAATTATTGTTTTTTATGAATGCGTGTTCAGTGCCATTTATTTAACGATTATGAAAATATAGTTTAACTTTAGATTTTTTGCATTCATATTATATATTGCATAACGAAGGTATATATTATAGGTAAAAGAGAGGAAAAAAAAAACTTATAATTTGTTGTTCCCATATTTAAAAAATTTAAGACAATAATAAGAGAAATTGTATTTCAAAAAAAAAAAAATTAATAAAAAATACGAAATGAATTTTGTTGTTTACCTACATTTAGCAATTTTTTTTTTGTCCATATTTCCTGAAATTTGCTACAGAACACGCAATTTGATTTTCTTTTTATTTAACGGTTGTAAAATCTAAATAAATAGATAATTATTCTATTAAATATTTAAAAATGATTTATTTGACTAAGGATTAGAGACCCATACATACATATCCATTATTATAACGTTTTTAAATGGAAAAAAAAAAATCCCGCAAATTAAAACTTGAGAATGAAATATATTAAATTTTTAAGTTTAACATTTCATTTTGTTTATTTAAACCATCCAGAGGAGACTAATTTTTAATTGATTTTATTTATTATTATGGCTATACAATATATAAATTTTGTGTTCATAAAATAAATCATTCAATGTAATATCGAATGCAAAAATTGAAAATGTTCATTTTGAAAACAAAAGAGCTGTTTTTTTTTTTCATAAGTGACGAACCCAAAATTAAATAGATTTCTTAACGATGAAAGAGCCAAAACTTAATTAAATAACATTAAATTTAATTTTTTTAAAATTTCTAATAATTAATAGAAAACACGTTTGTATTTAATTAATTTTAGTAGAATCCGTTATTTTTTGTTGAATAAATATCAACTCTTTTGATTCAAATGTTTTTTTTACAGATTTCATTTAATATTTTTATTGTTAAAAATACATTATCGTTTGAAATAAAATTTAGAATGTATCTTATCCTTAATTATACTAAATACGTTTATATGAAAAGAATCGTATAATTCTATAATTGATTCAATATATTTTACACTTTGGTATGAAAGTCAGATTATATTATGAAAATTGTTTAAGTTTACAGATAGATTTTTATACATTATAGAAATAGCACAGTTAACTCCATATATTTGTCCTATATGCAAGTGCATTCATAGTACATTAGACACTGTCAAATACTCAAATTTAAACTTGACAAACATATTATGCCATAATCGTAGAAATTTATAATAAATTAGAAAAAATTAAGACATAATATAATATATAGTGCGTCGACGAATAATCACCATTATTCACGATCTCTGGTACTCGCCTCCATAATGAGGGTTTTTCGGCTCGTTGATTTTTAACCCTGCGGATTCCAGTTAACTGCGTATTTTGCAATATCACCAATCGGTTACCTCAATGTATAACTAATCGAATTCACTTAAAAATTCTGTGTATCATCTCCAAATCTTTCATATTATCTCCAAAAATTCTCATTATATATTATTAATATATACAAATATCAATTTATGTCAGAATCAATCAAAACCTTAAATTGATGTTATATTCGTACCAAATGGGTTAATAAAAATAGAGATTATAATTTTATTTAAATTAAAAGGAGTTTCATGTAAATTAATCGAAATATGTATATCGATTATCTTTGTGTAAAATCTTATCCATGTAAAATTCATTTAATTCGCATGCACATGATATTTATATTGAGATCAATAAAAGAAAGACAAAGAATGGTATAAAATCACAAAAGGTAAATGAGGGTACTTTATTTATAAGAAATATATATGCGAATTTGGTGAATGGACCTCCATAGACGTCGTGAGTGGTCCTGCAATAAACAGGTGATTATTTTGGCAATATCTGTACATCAAATCTTTTATAATATAACTTCTTTAAAACAATCGAATTTGATACTATATAGTATATATTGTATTTTAAGAAAAAATAATCACAACATCACGTACAACCCGCGTATATTCAAGTTTTTTTTTTTTATAATATAAGGATAGTTTATAATTATTTCTATATTTTTTTTATGCAATATATTTATTTATATTTACTCGTAAAGTGGTTTTAAATTTGATAATTAATTTTTATGAAATTAAAATTATATATGGCAAAACTCATGTGCGTGTCTTATATCTCTATTGCGTGACAATTAAAACATTTATTATTTAAAGTATTCAAAATATCCGCTGTTGAAGTATATATCACACTTGTGATGAATTTTGTGATTTAACCGATTTTGTCATATTTCGGGAATAATTAAAAACAATTATCATAAATATACATAGTCTATTATATTTGCTATAATTTCCTGTATATGTGATTATTTTTAAAACCATATTAATCTATATAATATTGCAGAACATTATCCAGATTTTGTTTACATGATTGTGTATATACAATCAATACACGTCAGAAATGTGGCGAGTGGTATAATGCTTTATAGATGAATGCCGTGTTTTTCGACTGATTGAAAAAACGTCTTGTATAGCTAGTTAATTATGAATGATCCTATATTTTCCAATAGGCAAATTTGAATTATAGGTTTTTGATGACATACATATTTAAAATGGCAAGGGAACATTATTTATTGTCGCCCTATATATGCGTCTCTGTTGTCAAGAGGTTAAGATAATGATAATGTTCTTTTGACATAGCATATAGATTTACCTATGAAGAATAAAATATTTTTCAATCAAAACACCTGTATATTCGAAATGAATTGGGTTTACATTAAACTTTTCAATATACCTTTTTAGATATTAAGACAAAGTTCCATTTACAGAAAAATATACAAAATTAAAACAATAATAAACAACCAACAAATGCATCATTTTATTTTACCAGTCAGTAAATATTTTAGGCAGCGCACGCCAGGTGCATGTTTTAAGTCATTTTACAGAGACTGTGGGAACCTAAACCTTAAGTCTCTTCACTAAAAATCGTTCGATTATTATATATGTTTTATTTTTTTTTTCAGAAGTTTTTTTTTTTTTTTTGTTAATAAATATAATGTTTCCTTCTTAAACGCGCGGGTATCAGGTTTTGTTATGCTTGAAGGTGTTTATATAAACTTCAGTCTGTTTGGTACATTTTCATTCTGGATAACCAGCATAAAATTCGGAAGATTGTATTGAAAATAAGATGAAATGGCTATAAGTGAAGGTAGAGGTATACATGCATTGTATGCGAGTATGTATATGTATTATGTTTTTTTCTTTTATTTCCTTTTAATAATGTTTTGATTTGATTTATGAACTCATTAAATATAATATTATTTTCTTTTATAGTAAATTGGGAAAGTATAGCTCTATATTTAGATGGTTTTATGTTAAATAAGTTTACGTAAGTTATTATTTTTCAATAGCTTTTTTTTTTTTAATTCATTGCGTATATATTGCAAATGCTTTGAAAATGTCAAGAAATGATATAGTTATTGATGGTATAAAATGTTTAATAAAAATATTAAAAAGTTAGATTCAAATGCAAGTAGCGATGTTCAAGTAAATTTCGCATAATGGACATCAAAGTAAAAACCATTAATTTCTTATAAGAAGACAACCTAATCATATAGAAGATATAATCCAGTTAATTGTTATCTAAAAGATTTGTATAAATTATGCGGTATCGAGTTAATGAAAGGTTTGCCCATGTATATATGTATAGTCTTAAAAAACTATACAAAATGAACATTTAATATTCTAATTCTTGAAAGCCATAAAAATTTTAATGATTTTATCACATGCATCACATTATGTATATCGAGTTTACCCAACCATTCTTTGGCTCCACGCGGTATCACCGGTAACTCGATCACAGTATATGTTAATAATGGCGTGTGATCGAGACTAAAAAGATGATTCTAATGTCGTGTTTGTCGATTGGTTGAGAAAACAATTCAACAATAAACAATATACTGAAAATTTAAAGGCTTGACTAAATAATTTTGATTGATCCTATATTTTCCAGTTAGAAAATTTCAATTATAGTTATTTGATATTACGTGCATATTTGCAATGACAAATTAACATTGTAATGCTGCTCTATACGCTCTTGAGGCGTAAATGTTTAGATAATGATGATGTAAAATTATTTTCTTGTTGTAAATTTTTATTAACCCATATTTCCTAGGTATATGGTTCATACAAAATGAACTTAACCATATAAAATGTCATCTTATTTTGCATGCGCTAATAACAAGTTCCACACTATTTCCCTTTGTATGAACTGTATACCAAATTGGCAAGCGAAATAAAATTTTGTGGAACATGGTTATTTCGTATGTTAATTTCGCTTTCGCTTTATTTCGCTGATGTATGCACATGTGTGAAGAAGTGAAGTTGTAAATTAGAGAAAATTTTGACAGATGAATTAAATTAATAATAAATAATAAATAATAAAACATATATAAAAACAATTGGTGATTTATAGATCTAACTGTTTATTTTGCAAAGTTCGTATTTAAAATAATTAGTATCAATGCAACGCACCCAAATGAAATTTATGGGAACTTTAAGAATGTAAATATCACCAATAAATTATGTATCTAATAAAGCTTAAGCATTGTGCAACACTTTTATTATATATTTGTTAGTTTCCAGTCAGAAAATAAACAATGTAATTTTCTCATTTTCCTGTAATTTCATCGAATATTTTCAATTAATTCATAGCTCGTATATGTCCTAATTATCCTAAATAATATATAGTTAATTGACCTTCTGTCTGGAGTTTTTGCGATTTTTCGTAACATATTTTTTTGTTCCTTTGGTACATCTAAAGGTGAATGAATGCAACTTCTTTTACTATACTTCATAACTTATATACTATGTATAAATTTGTATATAATTATATAATTAAATGTGTATACAAGAATACGTTGCTGAGAATGAAAAACGCTTAATAAAGTTGAAAGAGATATTAAACATTTTAAATGATTATTTGTGGTTTAAGAATAACCGAAGGCTATTTTATTTTGGATATGATTGGTATACTGTTATAATAGAGAACTTCCGATGAACTTAACCTACATACATATGGTAAAAAATTATGTATCTTTTTATTTTGTGATATTTTAAATGACGATGCATGTAATATATATATTATAATCATTATCAAATATATGTACATTATATGCACGTAGATAAATATTTTAAGAAATACACACATAATGTTCTTCAGATATATAAGATTGTTTGTGGGTGCATAGGACAGAACTACGATATATGACCGATTCTAATATGCATGTCAAATGACAATCAAATAGCCATCAATTGAGATATGAAAAATATGAAATGAATTATAATTACCCGATTAGATATATATGAGAATTTTAATAATTTAGCAAATGGTAAATGGTGAGGGTGACCTCGATCAGCAATTTCAACAACTTATGACAATTATGACGGATATTGTACAATATTTTATGTCTGCCACATCATTTGCTAAATCGGAACGCAAAAAAAAAAAAAAAAAATAAAATAAACATATTTACAAATTACTTATAAATTGTTATGATCATGTTAATGAATTTATTTTCTCTTCCAAACAAATCTGGCAGCTTAGTATAGTTACTGAGTATTTTTAGTCGTCAATGACTATTTGAATAAACGAAATTAACATGTTAATTTAGTAGGTGCATTATCGCTTATTAAATTTATCGCGAATCCAGATTATCCATGTCAAAGTTTTATTATGGCGTTTTAATTTCTGTGCAGTGCATTTGTTTATATTGTTTAAAACAATAAAATATGATAAATAATAAATAAATATAGCATTAAATATTAAATTAAAATTAGAATTTTACCGACTAAATGTTTCTTATGCTAAAAATAGTACGAAAAAATGTAGGCTCCAGTTAATTAATAATAGGATGAAGAAAGTAAATAAACTCATTTTTGTTATTATCCATTTTCAGTCAACAATTACTAATTAAAGTTAGCAATGAGAACACAATGAATTATGCGAATAATGATTATATTAGATATTTGAAATATAATTTTGGTATTAATTAAATAAACAAAAATTTACAAAAAAAAAAATTTGAAAACAAAAGAGCTGATTTTTTTGCTACATATTTAAGCGACGAAACTGAAAATATATAGCAGAAAAACACCTCATTATGAGTTTTAAAATATTGTATATTGAATCAATTTGTTAAAATTCTTTTAATGACTTATTTAAAAAATTAAAAATAGGTGAAAATAAGACTATTGATATGAAAATATAATACAATTTTAAGAGCTGGTTTCTTAAAATTATTAGGCGACAAATCTATAAATTTTTATATTATACTTTATAAAAATCTATTCAACATATAATAATTTATCTTGTCGAATTTCGATGTATTTTATGACTTGCTGAATCAACATCTTAGAAATATATACTATACTTAGATGAGTATTTATGTATCACTTTAATTTGAAAGTGATCACATCATATGCTACTATAATAAAGCAGTTCCACTTTATATATACAAAAAACTTTAATAGAAGATTTAAAAGAATTACCATAAAATTAAATGCTAACAAAATTTTACATCAATAATAATATTTATATATTGTATTGATTTTAAATAAATTTACACATGTATTAGATAAACATGCATAACTATAGAATGATAAATCAAGAAATAAATTTTATTATTATGTTATTAATTATTAAATAAAATATGTAGTAATGAATTTTCAATAACAGTACCAATATATGATTATCAGGGTCAATGATATTATACATGATAGTTTATATATTATACATGGTAAGGTCAACACATTATATTATATATATATATATATAACTTTATGTATACATATATACCCTAATCTCTTTATAATTAAATTATGCAAAAACCTCTCAACGCAAATACAAGTATAATACAGTATACCTTGCATAGTCAATTACAGTAAAATTTATTACACCTATAAATAAATAATTTAATTAAATTGCATCTCTTGTACTTTCTATAAATGGTTAATATTAACCGATATTACTGGTAAATGTCTATATACCTAATGTTTATTATGCAGATATAAATAGTTATTCTTCATCAATACTGACATTCTGAATTTTGTGTTTAAATGTGATTTTTGTTAATATTATAAATATATGTATATTAATATACATGTGAAAATTGTTAATATACACGAATGGTAATAGATTTAAAAACATATTATAATAATTTGTTTATAATGTACATCGCGGTAGAAGATGTACTTAATCGAAATAGTGCTTATACTTATATGGTGAAAATATTTAATGATAAGCTGGTACTAGTATTTCCATTTTTATAAAACGATAAAAGTTGATGAAGTTAAATATATATATATGAACTTAAATTCTAGAATCAATAACATATTTATGATATAATAGCATCCTAGATAACCGACTATATAAACAAGGAATTCTATATGTTTATGAATGGCAAAAATCGATATGAACAATCAACGATATATTTATTGATCAACTTTTAATTGATTAAATTTCCTTGCAACAGTATACCGTTCAGAATTTTATAAACTAGAATTTCAGAACAATATTCCAGAAAGTTTAGTTTCAGTTTTCACACTATGGTTTTGGAAAAAATATGTATAGGTCATAATTGAATCAAAGTACATCAAAGTATATATAAATAATATATATTTGATCACTGTAATATAAAATTTTCAGAGAACATCTTCATTTTAATAGATAGTTTCAGAAATATCCTAATTTTAAAATTAAATTCATCTAATGGAGATTATCTCAAATATTTGACTGGTAAATAATAAATGTATGTATTAAAATTAAGTTCAAATGTAGATGATAATAAAAATAAGAATTGTGGTGAGACACCAGTAAGGAACGATGTTCTTTCAACATAAAAAAGAAATATATCTCTTATATGGCGCTGCTGTCTGATGGAAAAGTTTGTATATATAAAACATCCACATCTGTTGAAGATATTCTTAAATTCATAGCTCAAGAATTAGAAGCTAAATTTCGTAGTTGGATTATTGCATTATTTTAATGATCATTGATGGATGAATCACAATAAAAAATGTTTGCAATGAAAATTATGAATTATATATGTACTTGTGAACAAAATTTATAATTTTTTTAAAAAAAATTATGACAAGTCATTAATTTGAATGTTCACATTAAAATTATTGACGCGGCTGGATAGAATTCGAAAAACTCTTTAATTTTGTTAAAATTTGTTTTTTTCTTCATAAAAAATTTATTGCTTGATTATTTGAGTTCAAATTGCCTCTTATACTTTTTTTTACCTCTTTTACAAGAATGATATATGAACATAAGCAAAAATTAAACTTAAAATCTTCATTGAATGGCGAAGAACTTATATTGTAAAAATCATAAAAAAATTGCTTGTAAACCTACCTTAATCATATATACTATGATGATAAGGCTCATAATATCTTACATTCATCAACCTAGAAGAAGCTAGATAAAATACAAAAATTGACTTGTCTGACACGCGGACAATGGAACTGATTGCATGATTATTGTCGCTTGACATATTTATCAAAATGAAGTTGACGGTTGCGACGGCATATCGATTATGTGTGACAGCACAAAGGAACCGGATTTCTAAGAGAGCAAAAAATATTATTTAACACTTTTTACTAAATTTATACAAAATATATGGATATTTTTGAATTATTTTTAATTTTGGTTTTTGTTGAATGAATTAGAATGTTTGTGAGTTAACAGGATGTAAAATATTATATAAATTGTAACATATTTAGACCGATATATGCAATATAATTATGCACTCATTAAAAATAATATTGAAATTCAAAAATGTTGCGTTTAGTTTCGTTATTCAAATTATCCAACATTTTAGAAATTCAATTATCCAATAAATATAATAAATTGATGATTAACTTAATTTAATCGATTTTATAATTTCGATGCTCCTATATATGTTACATTTTATTAATTTCAAAATTAAAATAACAATAGTGTCATTATGATAATGATGATGTTGAGAGTGGTTGACAATATATTCGTTAAAAAATAAAATTTTAATAATTGTGACCATTTTAATAATTATATTTTTCGAAATAATCATATATTACCCATGGATTTCAAAAGTTAATTGATCTTGCGACAATCTTCAACTTTTAAATCAGCTTACACAAATTATTAATAATTTTAAAGTTTTTAAATGGAAATTTTAACAAAAGAAAAATGAAATACGTAATAAAATATATGGACATACAAATTTCATAAGAATGTCATACGCAAATTTAATTTTAATTTCATGAGAGATTATAATGGTCACATTATATATTTTACTTTATATTGTTTAATGCATTATGAAATCGGTGTCCTATTCACACAAAACTATCCAAACAATGTATCAAATTTTACATTACGAGAAAATATTTTTTTATATTAAATAGAAAAAATTCAATTTATTGACTAATTGATCATGTATTGTTATACGATCATAAGATGAAATAATACATATACCAATTGAAGATATTTTTTCACATCTAATTTACTTTAATGATTAATTGCATGTGAATCTGATGTAATTAGTTCAAAGATTTTCGTTTAATATTTTATTGATTTGATCATTGATCAACGCTATATAATTTTATTATATATATATATATATATATAAATCTGAAAGTATATTACCACATGGAGATTGCCTGAAATTTATTATTTATATTTTTTCTTTCCAACATTTGCAGAAAATATTTTATATGATAATATACGTACTCATATAATGTAGAATTCTACATACAATTTATGTATTTTTGAACATTCATCATTAATATTTAAATAATATAGAAACGTAAATGATCAATGTTTGGTAAATATATGATATTAATCAAATTTTTAGATCTCTCAAAATATAATGATCGATTAATATAATTAATATATGTATAATATATACAAGAAACTGTATGAGCCTGTAATATATACGAGTAGTATATATTCGGTATCATGAAAGTGCATTTAATATCGCGGTTGTAAAGTATAGGTTTCTATTTTAGCAAAAACTTCAAAATTTCGAATTTTTGTAAATCATTTCAATTTTACATTTGCAGCGCATTGAACCCATATGCTTATTGTATTTGTACAAATACTGACCAGATAGCTCCTAAAGGTTTAATGACACTTTCATTATACTGTTGAAAAGTTGAAGAATTATTGGTGTTAAATTTCGGAAAAATATATTACTAACATCTGTGTAAAGTGATTATGGAAGTCACTATATCGTATTCAGATTCCAAATATTGTACACTCGACTGAGAGTCGATAAATAAGTACTGAAATGTAGGAAATAAGGTGAAAACAGCGATTTGTTGCCACTGTGTCAATCATGTAATACTAATACTCTGATCGATTCTTTCAATAATCCCCAGTTCGATTTAAACGCCTCTACGCCCTCTGCATTTGATGATCAAGGATTTAAATACTATTCATTTGATGGGCAGATAGTGACGAGCATATTGGATTAAAGGACTAATTAGTTGCCTTATAACACAGAATTAATTTTTTTTTGCAATGACGTTTATCTGAGCTTAATACTTTAGCCAGGTATAGCCTTTAATAGTAGTTCCAATAAAAAAGAAATTATATATATATATATGAACAATGTAATACTGAATCTAAATGTATAGATTATACATAATTTACGTTCAATTATCATATGAAATAACACCAATATCTTTTGATAATGATGTGTAGACACTGCAAATGATCCTAAATTGTTCAAATTATTTATAATACTCGTACAAATTATTTCTTGAGAAATACTCACATCATATTTTTACATTTCCATATACACTCAGTCATAGATCTAATCTAGAAATTTACACGTACTATATATGAAAATCGATAATAATCACATACATCGATCAATATAACAATTTGAAATCAATTTTTACACCTGCATATTATTATTAATGCTAATTGGAAACGAGGAAAAAGAAAAATGCATGAAAATGTGACTCTGTGTTCATGGGAAATATTATATATATAAATGAAAAGAATCAGGTCTGATTTATAATGATTATCTTAAAAGATAAGTGAAACATATATACTTACGGTTTGATTCAATAATATAATTTTTTTAATTTCAATGCACGTAAACCTATATAGAATTTCTGCATTTAATTTAATTGAAACATTATATACGATTATGCAATTATTTATTCGAGAATATACACCTATATATGTTTAAATTGGTTTATAATTGCGGATAAACATATTTTTGTACATATAATCCTTTGGTTACACTTATTAAATATGGTTATGTAATAATATATAATGTATATTAATTATATATTTTTAATTAAATAAAAATATAGCAATTATTGTATCATTTGATGACATAATCGTCGAATAAAATTTTGAAATACTGCGGAATATGTAAATAATTAATTATTTTAATTGATTTAAAATCACGATATAATGAAGACACTTAGATTAAGATGATGTTGTTCATTTCAAGTGAAGACAAACACCATATATTCTGATTATTTCGAAAAATATGTGCAGAATTAATATATTTATTTTTTCACATAATTACAAATGCAAATTAAAAATGCAATAAATAATACATTTTTCTATAATTACTATAAATTTGTGGTAAAATGAATTTTTCTATTTTGTAAATAAATAATATTTTCACATATATAACAGTATTGACTGATTCTGATGAGGAGTATTGCATAACGCATTTAAATAAATGAATTCAACAAAAATTCATATTGAAGTTTGGAAATTAAGAAAGGAACATATAAGTGCTGGAAAAACATTATTTTTATAGTAATTGAAAAACGTGTTAATAATATTTTAACAAATGGAAATAAATTGTTCAGGAAATTAATTGAATTTTTTAGTTCAATATTGCGTAATGAATTTTATTGTTTTTTTTTTTAGTTAAATATTGCGTAATTGTACTGGGCATTGACGTTAAAAGGCATCCAGGTCGTGATTAGAGGGTGTCTAGGAGAATATGTGGCTAGCATATTATAGTTTAAATCTAGAGCCAATGAAACCATCACAACATGTCGACTGTGACGCCATTACCAAAGCATATAGTCTAGTATATTATTGGTGCCAATTCGATAATAAACAAACGTTAAATTGGTGAAGGAACTTTTGGGCGACATATAGAAATATGTTCGGCTTCGAGTTACCCACAGGATTTGTCAGGATTCTGTAAAGAATGAATATAAATGGCATCTCCAGCCCTAGTGAATTGGGTTACTGACTTTGCGTCAGGCGGCCGCCGGCAGTAACACAAAAGCCAAATATAAGAAAGGAGAGAAAGGAAATTATTTATTTATTATTCATTTATTGTTTATTATGGTAGAAATTTGAAATGAGTTCACTTTTGGTAAAGAATTCCGGAGG
>JANSTX010041739.1:0-12686 GCA_027564355.1 Penthetria funebris | reverse complement strand
GAGAAATAGATTGAGAAGTAGGAGGGCCGACCCTGAATAAGGAAAAAGGCAAGGAAGAAGAAGAAGAAGAAGAAGAGCAATATAATACGAGTATATCTTAATTTGTATGATATTTTATGCCAAATCTTGTGCATTGTTGCAAAATATATGGTGTTTAGATGCTAGTCCAATGCGGTCTGCTCAGTTTGCCGCACGGTTAAGCATACAATATAGTGAGTTGATTCTTGCTATTCATTTTACTGTACTAAGTTTATTATCAAAGCAGTATGCTTCATAGTATGCAATTTATATCATTGGTGAGGTGTTTTTCGTGTTATAAACTGATGTCTTCAGAAGCAATTTATAATTTCACTTTCCTACTGGCAGACATAAACAATATTTATCCACTTTGATTAACGATTGCTTATTGTCGCAATAACTGAACCTCTTGTTTCTATATAACGTCCATAACAAATGTTTCACTACTTTAGTTGATAGACGAGCTTTTCCTATAACTACGAACGTCCAACAGAGAATTTCACCATCTTTTACTAATAGTTATATGATCAATAGTTCTCGGTACCATCCAATTATTTTATGTCGTGTCTAAAGAAACGTCTGCATAATAAAATAAAAACAGCTTAGCAGAATTATGTTCTAGTTACTGCATAGTGATAACATAGGGGTAAATCGCTTGTCTAGCATAACGGTACATCTGAGTTCAAATGCCATTGTAGACAAATCTCTTTCCCAATCAATGTGTTGCAGTTAAAATAATATCATTCGTATGTATGAATTGTAGGTTAATGTATACTCTCTTCTGACATAACAGATGATATAATTATATAAGTGCACATTCTCTGAGTACCGTATTCAAAAAAATTAATATATAAAGGCATTAATAGATTACGTAACAAGTGTAGTTCAAAATTATAAAGTTTTTTTTTTTTTTAAAACTACACAGAATAAGCGTGTGCACAATTCATAAAATTACAATTTCTCAATTTAAAAATAATATATAAGATTATATGAGCGGATGAAAACTCCCATCAACCACTCCAATTTTTTTCTTTTCTACGCCCTTGTGCATGTATAAATTTTATTATTTAATTCATAAAACAAGGGATTCCCTTAAGGTCGTTTGATAAATTGTTGGTTAGAATATATTTAGTATTAGAGACAAATCAGAATTTTTAGTTATGTTGTATTTTAGGCAACGAGCAAATAGTTTTATGAATTTAAATTGAAACCTAATCATTTTTAACATAAGACAAGTTTTGACATATTTTTGTAAACATATTAGGATTTCTTCCAATGGTCACTAAAAATATATTCGCCCCTATAACTACGAAAGTTTAACAGATAATTTCTGCATCTTTTACTAATAGTTATATGATCTCCAGTACTCGGTTCCATCCAATTATTTTATGTCGTAAACGTGTGTACACGTTGATTTTTCACTATATGGAATTACTTATCATTACCAATACGACTTACTAAATATTGACTTCATAAAATTACAATTACTCATAATTTATAAGATTAAATGAGCGGACGAGAACTCCCATGAGCCCCTCAAATGTTTTTCTTTACAACGCCCATGTGTATGCATAAATTTTGTTAATAGTTTTTATGGACGCCATTTATAAAATTCAATTCATAAAACAAGGGATTCCCTCAAGGTCGTTTGATGAATTGTTGTGTTAGAATTTATTTAGTATTAGAGACAAAGCAGAATTTTTATTTATGATGTATTTTAGGCAACGAGCAAATAGTTTTTTAAATTTAAATTGAAACTTAATTATTTTTAACATAAGACAAGTTTTGACATATTTTTGTGAACATATTATGTTTCGTCTTTTACAATGATCACTAAACACATACTCACACCTATAACTACGAATTTTTAACAGAGAATTTCTGCATCTTTTACTAATAGTTATATGATCCCTAGTACTCGGTTTAGAGAACCTAATACTATTCGCCGAAACTGCTTTGGTAATCTTTACAACTGCTCCGGCATCCAATTATTTTACGTCGTGTCTAAAGAAACGTCTGTAGAATAAAATAATAACAGCTTAACAGAATTATGTTCTAGTTACTGCATAGCACCTTTATTAATTTATTGATTTTTTTTGTTTTTGTCGGCAAATAAATAATTATCCGAAAATTGTCTTTATCGTAAGAATATTCTGTTAAACTGTGGATACAAATTATTTCAAAAAATTAACATTCAGTTAAATTTAAAATATCATACATAGATGTTCAAAATTTAGGAAATTTGGATTATTTTAAAGTTTTAATGCGTGCCTAGCCTGTGACTTTAGGATTTTATTGAATTTTGTAAAATTTTAATTAGTATTTCTAGATAATAATCCATTATGTTCTAATATAATTATTTGTAGGCATAGAAAATTCAATATTGCAATCAATTCTGGTCACCTAATTTTCATTGTTGAACTTTGATTTCGAACCAATTGGTTCCTTTCAGCACTGTAATTACTTATGTAATGAATAATATAAGTTTACATAGTCAACTTGCGACTTAAGCTAAATAAAATGATACTGATCGAGATTATTAATTATTTTGGATATCTGTTTACAAAATTAAATTGACTTTTACATTGTAACTAGCACACACCCTATTTAATTCTTAAATTATTAATCTAGTATTTTATTTATTTATGTCATTATTTAAGCATTAATATCTTTTCAATCAAATTCGTATTCATGTTGTGAACGTGTAAGAAATCATCATCAAAAAGTGCAGAAACATTGAATTGAATTAACACTAAATGTGTCGATCGATCAATAAGGAGTCTGTCTATATATCCTTTTCTATGTATTACAGATATATATATCTATATATCTATATATATATATCTACATTTCGTACGTTTAGCGTGTTTTTATACTTTCAATATATCAGATAGAAGAAATCCTACATTCGTATATATACATACAGAGGATAAATCATCCCAATATTGAAATATGGTAAACGGATGTTGTTGAAATAAGTTTGTAATTCAATATAAGTCTCAAAATGATGGCAGATTTTATTTTTTTTTTTTAGTTATAAATTTTAAATGAACATGAAATGCCAGAAAATTTTAGAGAGTATAATAAAAATCTACATTCACAATGTCTGGGATGTTCTTCTATTTTATTTTTTTATTTTTTTTTTTTCATTCTCAAGGGACAAAACATGACTTGAATTTTAAAAGTGTTAATTTTCCAATCATTAAATTATCGATTCAGGAAAATATAATAATAAATCGATTATTTTTCAATCCTTTATATGCCTGTATACACAGGATTTTATACTTTAATTTATAAATGTAGAACATATGAATTGAATAAGCGAAAAAAAAAACAGGAGGTAAAGGAGAAGAAATATTATATGATGATGAAAATATGAACATCGTTTTTCAACTCAATTGTATTCAAAGGCTGTACATAAGATTTCATAATCTTTTAGGGAAAACAAACATCTTCGAATACATTTTTCTATGACATTTTATACAGTTATAGATGATATAGACAAAGTATAGATAGAACCTGACATATTATGATAAATATATAGACGCTGAATATATGAGAAAAGTAAGCGTTCAAAAATGGGTTATATGCTAATTTTTCCTTTACAAAGAATACGAATATTTTCTGTGCATTATTTTATCATATATTTATTTTATTATTGATAAATTTACATTATAATACAAATTATTATGGTGTATAGTGAATTCATCACTAATCAATTGAAAATTAGAATATACATGTCATCATCACTGTTAAATGTATATGAACGTATAAGAAATCATGGTCATTACATTAAGTTCTAGATTCTAGATATTTTTATATACATCGTACTTATAGTACCGAAAAATATGAGTTTAGGGTCATAATCATATTATTGATATCGTAAATCGTTTAACTTCATGGTATTTATATTTGAAACATATACAGAACGTGAAAGAACATGTGCACATATTTGTAGATTTAATTTGAGAAATATGATGAGCTTAGAATCAAGCATGAATGGTGAATTGAATTCGTTATCTAGTGCGTTACTATACCACCACCATCATCAAATCAAACTAGTAAGTACGGTCGAGTACTTATTAAGGAACTAACATTAATTCCACCAAACTAGGTTACTGTGAACTTGTAACCTAAATGACGCTCGATTATTGTAGTGGAGCTATTGTTTTATTTAGCTCTCGTGTCATAACCTAGATAAAAAATTAATAGACGTCCACCAACTCCAATGACATCAAATCTATCGAAAAACTGATTTAAAATTTACTGTTCCTAGACATGTGTCTATACGCAGTAATATTAAAGTCTACATCAATTTATGGTTGATGAATGAGTGGTATGCTACAAAATTGGTTGCCGTATTATCATCACATATGACATATGTGATACCAGTTGCATATTATTAACACCTTGTATATCGGAGACACATTTATTCCAATCATTATTTACCATAGCAAGCGACTATTATTGTAGAGTTTATTCAATACAATGATTCTATGTAAACATCAACAGATTTTACAATTCTATTACCCAAAGCCGTAATAAGGATGGCATCATTTAAGCTCAAACATGTTATGTGTAATTTTGTTTAAGTAAGGCAGCCTGGATTTATATCCAATTGCCATCTTTGTTGCAGAATTTGTTTTGCTATCAAATTAACCAGCTTTGCAATCTACCTTCTTGAACCTAATTCCAAAGATCGATTTCGAAATGCACAACTTTAAAGTATTCCATACTATTCGTAAAGTCTTAAGAGTATAATTTTTGTCAATTATCAGAATATTGCCAGAATTCACGTTCGACGTAAGTTTGTGACTGTTAGATAAATATTTTGTGAGAAACGCGAGAAATTAACGCATTCATTTTCTAATAAAATTTACAAATGTTTTCAATTCTATGCATGCCATTAAGTTGGTCGTTATTATAGAAGTCATTTGTAGTGATCGTGATTGCCTAAAAAAGAATACGATTTTTGATCATTTAAACAATTGTTTTAAGGTTTTTATGCATAAATTATCCTATATTTAATTGTATTTATAACCTACATACCTCTTCATCTTAGCTAAATCACCACAAATATATATATGTTCTTCCTTTTTGATATTTACATCTGAAACTATACTTCTAAACTATGTCCATGGATAGTGGATCCCACATATCGTTTAATGTAGTTGTAGTTTTTGAATATTATTTATTAGGTGCAACTTGATAGATTAGGGTAACTTGATTGACCATATATTACAAGGCATTAGGTTGAGGATATAAGAATATATGTGTGCCATTTCTTATTACGATTCTATGCATGTATATATTAAAACATCGCTACTTACATTGACTAATGATTGTAAATTCTATTAATTAATCATCTACTAATTCACATTTAATTATAAAGTTTTTTTGTTATCTTATTTTCGAAGCTTTACTTCGTTCATAAATTGCTATTAATTTTGAAACTAAATTGGAGTTATAAAGTTTTCTTTGATATAAATTTCTTTCTTAGATATAGTCTGTTATAGCCGCATTGAGCATTATATATATATATATATATATATATATACTATAGATTGACAGTCTTTTTCTACAATGCATATTCATAGTAAAAAATATCGATTCCTTTGTGTCTTCAGATTTACTATGAATCAGCATCCATTCAATTTAATGTATATATTTTAAATTACATTATAGTAACAACATAATATACTGTTCATACTATGAAATACATTCAGTTTCCATCTACGGCTACATTTTTCATTAATGTAGAAACTATCATTGAAGTGATTTTCAGGATTCTATTGATTGATTAATGCATACGAGGTAAAATTGAAAATGAACAGAAAAGCTAGACGTGATTTAATTCGATTTTCAGGATTCTATTGATTGATTAAATGCATACGAGGTAAAATTGAAAATGAACGGAAAAGCTAGACGTGATTTAATTCGACACAGTTTTTTAACTTATCTAAACCTAACAAGTCCAAATAATGCTTAGTTTTGTGTTCAGAAACTTCACATATCTTGCAGAAAATGCATCAGCATTTGTATGAATAAGCAATGTCATCTTGATATGGTAAAAATCGATTGAGTTAACTACATGTTTGCTTGTCACTCTGGTAATCATCAATATAATATTTTGTTTATCTAATCGCTGTTAGTGACGTAAATCGTGGTCCTTTCGTGTTTTCAGTTTTTTGAGTTCAATATCAATCTTCCCTCGTGTAATGGATTTTATGGGTATATACCTTTTTTCACCCTTCAAATAGTGTCAATTTCTGACACAGATTATTTTTTATTGATTAGAGTAAATTAAATGATGTATTACAATTTATTTTGATTTAGGTTAGAGTAATTGTGTGTGATTGATATTTCGTTGTTGTATAGTTTCTTTAATTTAATTTGATTTTAAATACTCAACTATTAGTAAAATTATTTATGGATAATTTTAAGAAAATTATAATAGTCGTGTGTAGTAGATAATTCTTCCAATCGATCAAATACATGCGGGCTTCAATGCCATTTAATCCTTAAAAGGTGAATTATATACCCGATTATGTCTATCCACTTTGATTAGCTGGTGAGTGTTTTTTTAAAAAAAAGAGACGTGTAGGCCTTGGGACGTCTTTAAAAGTCATGCTATAAGCGTTTCTTGACTCTTATTGGTTTTTATAACTTACCACCTTGACTATAATGACTTCATAATGTTTTAACAGCAGCAGAATATCTGACATATGTGTATAAGATGTAGTAGACATTACTACGTATTTACCGTTTATACAATGTCTATATCTCTAACCGTTTACGAGAAATTGCAATTTTTATTTTTTGATGAAAAACGTTGGTGCATTTCAAAGGTTTTTGGATTTGCATTAGGAGATCATAATCTTTAGAAGATGTATTTTATTAAAAATTTTAAATATCTCGGAAACGGTTATAAATAGAGCTTTTGTGTCTAAGGATGAAATATGTAAAATGTTATTGCGCATCTTTTGCAATTAAAAGCGATGCTGAGATCCTTTTAATAGTACAATTTTTCTCATATTTTTAGGCAAATTGTTGTAGCAGAATATCTGGCATATGTGTATAAAATGTAGTAAGCATTACTACGTATTTTACCATTTACATCATGTCTATATCTCCTACCGTTACCTACCGCTTTATTAAGTAATTTACAATTATATACAAAACAAATAGATTTGTGTTAATTAAAAAATTATAGATGACAAACTCATTTTGCCTACAATGCTTACAATGCATATAGTGATTTTTTTTTTTTTTTTAATATTTATGGAGGGGATATACTACCTTGGGCAGGTGGAATTTGGATTATAATTTCTACTGAAGATGTATTTTATTTAAGATGAAAATATCTCGGCAACGGTTATTGATAAATCTGAGGATGAAATGATGTTAAAATGATTATGTTAGATTTGTGCTTAAAGCAGTCCTTAAATTGATAAACTTTCATACTGATATAACAATTATTTAGTTTCATTCTTTTGCCATTGGCATAGGCTTTACTTGAGATACTTATAATTATTTATTAATAAGCCTCTACTCTAAAAAGTTTTTTTTTTATAAATTAGCAAACTTTGTCAATTAATTACACTTTGAGATGGAAATGGTGAAAATCGATTATGGACATTTTTTTTTATAAATCACTAGCATTTGTGTGTACATAATTCATAACATTTTCTGTTCTAGAATTTGAAACTATTTTGTTTTTGATGTTCCATAGTGAACACTCTATATATTATTCAATGAACTCAATAAGGACAATGAAAAGGATGATTGCCAAATAAAATAGATTTTTATCACAAAAAAATTTCACAGTAATTAATTTTATTTTCTCTTACACATGATATGTATCGAAATTGGATATTTACACAAGACTCAATCAATAGTAATGTTATGTTTATAAAATAAATACATTCCAATGTATAATTGAGTGACAGAAATTAGTGAAAGAAATTTTTAAAAATTCTAATTCTAAAAAAAAGGTTATTATGCATATAATATTTTTTCATCCTCTTAAAATTCCACAAAACGCGCCCACTTCGATTTATATGAACATTTCAGTAGGATTTTCAAAAAAATTGTCTAACAATTGTTCTGATCTACGTACGTGGGTGATCCTGTTGGTTTATATCACAGTACTTGCATTGCCAGTAGTAGTTGTTTACGGTTGAGAGTTTCTACTGTTAATAGGCATATACATTCTTTAGTATATACTAGTACCACAATTGATTTGTTTTTTTTTTTTTTAAAAAGCCTTATTGAACGTAAAGTCATTTGTTTGACATCCAAAAAAAATTTGTTCATTTGCCAAAATTGTGGGTTTTCAACGTGACTAAGAAATATTATTTATTATATAACAATACAATTTTCGTTGTACTTATGATATACCTTATTATTACAAAACACGTATTTTATTTTTTGCATAAATTACATGGAAATTGCTAAAAAATTAATGTTATTACATGTTAGCTTAATGTATTTTATCGACCAATTTCTGGTATTTAACAAGGCGAAAAATATTTTAACGCGTATTTTATTCATAATTTAAAGTGGATTTTTTTTACGCTTTATTTTGTATTTTAAATTAAATTATAAAAAGTCTTATAATTTATATTTGCGACGTAATTCGAAAGGTAAAAGACTAGTGCGACAACCGAGGATGACGCGAAATTTGAGGAAAGGCATGCTTATTTCATATCTATCAGTTAAGAATTGCTAGCTTATATGTATCTGATGATTATGAAAAGCGTATGATAACCGTACATATACGGTTTAGTCTGTTGCAGCTATGAAAATATCTCAAAACTATTATCAATTTGTCACCAACCTCATACTTATAGATAATATTGATATTTGGTTTATAATAACATTGTGTTAAATAGAGAAGTCTAATTCTTCTGAGTTATTTTTAGTGATAAACCGTTTCTTATAATCCTTGTATGCTAATTTTTTTTTAGTTAAAGTAATAATATTTGTTTGCTAATTTTTATATACGATTCCTTTACTTAGATCACAGAATGGATTATCTGCAGTTGGTGCTCCTTCAGTCATTTTACTACCCGGTACTACCGGTTTTTTTTTTTTTTTTAAATAAGTTATTATTTGGTTCTCCAGCAATTGATGATTTATCGTCCACTTTACCATTGCTCCGGAATAAGTCCATGGTATGTCCAAAATATTATTAAATGCAGACATATATCTTCTAACTAACTCCACAACAGACCGATCCCAGAGAATCTGGAATTTTATACTAATATAGTATATAATAGTCCTGGAATTTTATAGTCATATAGTATATAATATCATTCTTTGCTCTTCTTTATTCTATAAATAACTTATAAATGAAACCGTAAATGTATGGTTATTATTCAAACCCTTGTAACAATATAATTTCTATTCATTTTTGCTTGATTACATAATTCCCTAAATTTTTACACCCATTTTCGTTTATTATATAAATAAATAGGTGATGCTTATGCTTAATATTTCTATGTATTTTACCCTCAATCACTTTTGAAGTTATGTAGATTTTTAGGTTTGCCGTTTTGTTCTGCAAATAAACAAAAAGGGTATTATTTATGTCCAGTTACTTCCTGTATAAATAAACACATAATCTTTTGACAATATGATTTTTAATAAATATCTGATGGGGTCAATTTTTGACGACCAATTAATTATCTGGCGCAAATAAACTAAAAATTATGGTATCATCGGTATTTATTTAAAATCTTTTTAGGGTTGAAAAAATTTCAATATCGATTATTCAAAAATCAAAAATCTACTACTACAAGATAAATAGAAAATATCATGTGTCCTCTAAATTTGTGGTTGGTGGTAAATTAAAAATATTTGATCATTGCCTTAAACCCAATTATTTAGCTCATTTAAAAAGCTAGTTATTTAGCAAATTGGCAATCATTTCAAACAAAAAATATGTAAATCAAATAGTTGCTTCTCTTCATTATTAAATTACACAGTAATACTAATAATAAGAACTTTCTCACCAATATTTCTCAGTTTGCTAGCAATTGTTTTCGAATTCAGTCCAGTTCACTGTCATATATATACTAAACAATTTGGAAACTGTGAGTTGTGTAACCGCATAGTTTTCAAATTAATTGGATTGGATGCCTTTGCAATTTTTTTGAATTGATGTTAGTTCCAATCAATTGTCTCGACATTTCACCGAAGGAACGTCCTATATGAAACAAATGATTACAAAATATTATTAGAGCAGATTTGAGTGCATAATTAACAGAACGAGTGTTATATTATATGCAAATGTGAAAAAAGAGGGAAACATGATGATGATGATGAAATATATGGTCTAGATATATACCTAAGATAATAATTCTGAGTGAAACATTTTCAGAAACATGCGATTCGTACAAAATTTTGCATATTCTAGTTATAATTAAGAACATTTTTCTGAAAGACACCAGTACATTATTGAAATTCAGATTTTGTATATGTTTTTTAGAATTATTTAACATTTAAACAGATATTGCATATATTATTTTCAAACGGAGTGGGTAAGACCCACATAGTAAGTTATTGAAAGATGATACATTGATTTTTTTAATGCTTATTTTCCATTATTTCAAAATATTCTGAAATAATCATGCAAATAGCAAAGTTGAATAGACAAATGAAGAAATGACCTAATGGAATCATGGATGTCTCTATTTGATAGATAAATGAATGTTAACCGAATATACGGACTTATTGTTGAATTCTCTATGACTATCCGACGAAAATGTGATTTTCATTTTTAATTTTAATTTTAAATTTCAGATTGTCATTAAATATTATTCAATTTTACTGCTACTACACACAGTGACACATTCCGTACTTGAAAATAGGATAAAATAAAATTATTTAATGATTATCATATCACAAAATGATATAAATTACTTTTATAGTCGTTGATTTTCCTACTTTTCTGTATTATATATTTACGAGTACAATACTATAATGATAAATGTGATACAATCGATTTTATTTTGATATTACCAAATTATCCATTCTTAAAGTTAATGCTTATTTAAAATTGAGAAGTCTTAACATTGGATCAATATGGACCTGACATATATAATTCAAAAATAATTACTAATAGCTTAATGCAAATTAAACCAATTTGGTTGTTTGAAAGGAGATACTGCTACATAACAGTTGAAAAATGTGATTTTGAAATATTTTAACTCACATTTCACATTAGAATATTTTAAACAATATTGCCATACATATTTCACTTATCTTCCCACAAGTATGCACGCACTCACCCACATTCACGACTATTTAAGCGAAGTTGGAAAATCTTTTTTGTTTTAATATTTTCACACATTCACACACATATATATTTAAAATTTTTTAAATAACTAAGTGGAAAGCAAATGATATTTTAAAATTTAAATTTTACATATTTTTAAAAGAAATAATTTCAAGGTATGAATTTTATATTTATAAGAATATAACATTTTTAAAATGCTTTTACGTATTACTCGTCACATAAAAAATAAATGGCTTTTTTGTCGACGAAAAATTAATGCGGGTGGGTGATATAAAAATAAAAATTAAGCTAAAACTGTCACAGACAGTATATAATTATTGAAATGTTATGTATAACTAACTATTTAGATATGGAAATATACTTTGGGGTGAAAATAATTTGGGCTAAATTATTATGGAACATATTATTTTAAATTATCACAAATAATTTATTTGCATTTTAATGCCATAAAAAATTAAAAAATTGTCATAAAGTTTACCACAAAAGATGAATCATATATTAAAATATTCAATGAAATAGAAACAAATTTAATTTACAAAAATCATCCTCTAATATCTATTATTGAATAAAAAACTTACAATCAAATTGAAACAAAATTATCCTTCTTATATCATTACAATATTAATATCAATGTGTAACCTTTACTCTCTTGCAAGTAATACAAAACATAATTTAACGTACGTGCTGATAATATAATTTTTTTTACAAGAACAATCTACCTTTTTGTATGGCTATAAACGTTCATTATTCAACTATCCAATTAGAAAAATTCATATTACATACACGATTTCTAATATTTAAGTTAGCATGAGTCAATGCGACTAAATATTAGGGGGTATCATTCTATCACTCAGTCAATATCTTGACCCTCACTCCACGCGGAAGCATTCTCTTTAATGAAAGTTTTCCGTTGCATAATTTGTGGTCGACTATAGGTTTTCTAATCAATGCACATGTCTTACGATATCATTGACGTCAATATGGATGTGTAAAATTTTATAAGTTTGCTATATAGTTTTCCAAGCTCTTGTATTAAACTTTTAATGGAAATTTGGTAGGATTAAGTTTCTAAGCTTGAATCGATAATATTTTTAATAAAAGATTTTCACTATTTAATGAAACTTTAATCAATGTTTAGAATACTTTTTACATGATTCTAATGCAATTTTAGAATAATCAAATTCCATTATTATATTTTTATAGAAGAGTAATTAAAATAGAAAAAAAGTTCTTATCCATAGATTTTTATTTAGGCAACCTTTCTTGTTTACTGAAACGGGTGACATAATAAATTTAGGGATCATGAATCCTGTTTTCAATGTAAAATTCATAAGTACGATAATTTGTGCTTAAAATAAACTTCATA
>JANSTX010041728.1:0-12688 GCA_027564355.1 Penthetria funebris | reverse complement strand
ATACTATTTTGCATCACACGGGTGCTTGTATTGTAGTGGCACTATGATGGAAATTCGTCGTTTTCAATATGCACATGTAACATCGAATCTGGACTCACAAAAATATAATTGAGATTTACCAAGTGGAAAATATACAATCATCCGGTTATACATCTGAATATTGCAGTAGAGTGGTGAATATGCTCAGTTACCTAGTTTGTTGTTGAGATGTCTTTTCAAGCTTGAAATTAACAACACCTTATTAGCACGTGGATCTTATCGCATGAATGGATAGGTTTATAGTAAATTTACTGTATTTTTATATACTGATCACTGATAGACTATTTATGTTATATTATATAATTGATGATAATGATAAACTTTCAAGTATAGTTATTTTAGTCTCCATTTAATCTCAAAGAGATATTTAGAAACGTTATATTCATAGTATTATCGCAGTGCCGCTAACTATATTGAATACTTTTAAAACATTAGGTTTCTTAAAGTGTATCCTATCATATTAATTAATATAATTTGCACAAGTTTATAATAGCTCATTACTATTAATGTTCATTGTCATAGTAAAGATTAGCAAACAATCATATAATAATTTCAAATCTTTTAATTGCGAAATATTGGTGTATAATTTATAAAATTAACTTTATCAGTATGTTTAAATACATTTATTATATATGATTAATATGTTATAATGACAGTATATAAGTTAGATAAGATTATGTTTATAATTTTTATAAGGTCCTTTTTGGCACAAATTTCTAGTCAATGAACATAATATGCATTTTGTTATAATATTTAGCATTTTTATTAAGAGTACATATAATTTTCTTCTATTATAAAATATTCTTAATTTTAATCGACACTTTATTTAGATAGAATACTTTGATATCTAAACATGTTCTAATTTGCTATATTTAAACGTACATTATGGACTGTTAAAGGAAGTCTATGAAGAAACAGTTTAATTATATATAATCATAGAGATAGAATTGAATAGAAAGAATGTGTGGTCTGCCATGTTGTAAGTGCAGTGGCAATAATTGGCCAACTCAAATACCGCGATACAAATTCAAATTTGTATAAAATTTTTTCATCAAATATGATTAAAATCTTTTACAATAATTAAAAATTCTAATAAATATATTACAATTTCTGTAAAATAGATCATTGAAACGTGAATTACTTTAAATTGTTTCTTTTTAATTTTACATACAAATTGGCCCCACTTTTAGAACTGCAAACTCTTAATTATATACTGCAATTTTATGATTATCTGACTTCTTTTTTTGTATATCATCGACATTTTTTTTTAAATACATAAAAATATTTTGTTTACAAGTGATATTTGTTTACAGTATTACAGTATGATAAAAAAATATTTTTATTATTGTGTTAATTATATTTAAACTATTATTTTACATACTATTAATATAACAAGTAGCTTTTAAAATGAAAACAAATAAAAAGTACTGTGTAGTTTTTAGAAACATTATTTGACAATATTGAATGAATTATTTAAAAATTGTATTATCATAAATCTGTAATTGTAATTAGTGTGTTATTAAAACGTATAGTATGAGTACATACGAAACTTATTAATGAAAGGAACAGTACTTTAACCTTATACATTAATGGACATTGGCATCTGTGCCGCCGTTTTCTAGCTAGACACCTATAGTTTGCTATCACAAAAGTCTAGGCGATTACAAAATTGGTGAGGGAATTCATTGTTCACATATAAAAATAAAAATTATTTATTATATTAGAAATATGAAACAAGTACAATTTTGTTCAAAAAAAAATTCCGGATATAAACTACTCCCCAAACGAATCTCAGGACGATATAAACGTGACTCACATGAAACACTGTATGAACTTAATGAAATATTATTGTTTCTACTTATTATTTAATACGTTCGTCGACATTATCATATTGAAACTTTAAAATTGTATAATATTCAATACTCTATCCACATTTCTATCTAAGTTTATTTCTCATGGCCCAAAATAATTAAATAGACCAACTATAATTGTTCACCTTGTTTCACGTTAATTTAATTACAATATATCATCATATTCAATACAGTTTTATATCTCTTAATAATATATAATAATTATATTTATACTTTTTTTACAGAATGTGAACCTAAATAAATTATTTGTGTTAAATCATAAAATGCTTGTGCTACAATATTTTATAACTAATTAATTAATAACTAAAACTTTGTCCTTGGTTTATTTTCAAATATGAAGTTAGATAGAAGTTTAATACGACAGTTTGGCGCTACTTTTTGTGGTAATTTTTTAAATTATTAACTGCATTTGAATTAATTCATAAGTTTTTAAGAAATAAAATTATTAACAATTTAAAACATTACATTTAAGTGTATAGAAGAAACCAAGAACATACAACGACACCATATTATTCATAATTTATGTTTTATACTTACTTTGTGGAAGTATATGATAATTAACAAATGCTCTTCTTCATGATATTTGGCTATTGTATTCGCTTTATTCGATCATTTACCACTGGTACTGGACTTTTAACAAAACATATGATTAAATTGAGCAGTAAAGTGAATTCCATTCTTGCATATACATATTTCTTTACGAAGCATTATCCTCATCACATATATTATGTTCTGTTTACATTTTAACATATGGTTTACAACCGTAGATAATTAATTGTATTTTATTATAAGATTGATTTCTCACATACATTGCTTTCGAGTATTACGTTATTAATATCTTTTGATTATAACTCTTGACATTTTTCAAAATATTGTTTAAATACTAGAAAAATAATAGAGTGCTAATGTATAGTTTTTGATATAGAAATTGAAAATTATGATTATCATTGCACAAAATGATAAATATGAATTACTTCACAAAGTGATAAATATGAATTACGATTAGATGTTATCATGAAAAATTTAATGCATTTTTTTATCGGTGATTAAGACGATATACACAGATTTCTGCAGGTTGATATTATGATCTTAATTTTTTTCTAAAATATATAACACTACTGTCAAAAATATGTATATATTAGCACAAGCAACCGAATAAACAATGGGACATCTACTAATTCAATGTTAACATTTGTGTGCATCAGATTCGTTATTGAAGACCAATGACTTGGGCTACATATCAGTCACACTCAAACAGATGATCAAATTGGACGACAACTTACTGCGCGTTATCGAAAAATGACACACAAAAGAAAGTGGAATGTGCCTAAAACTGTAGTTCGATAGACGATTTTAAATGTTGAACTGCTAAAAGAGGTCGTAGAAATTATAGACAACTGAGATGTGAATGGTGACATGGCCATACGGACTAACTTTAAAGAACTCAGTTACAAGTATCTGTATTTGAGACAATTTAAAAGGAGCATCTATTATCAATTTAATCACTCAAAGTATGAAATGATTATACTGTTAATACCCAGTAAGTATTAGTTTTATCGGAAATGAAGCTAGAAAATGTAATCCCACACAAGTTACACGGTTATAAATTGTTAAAACTGATTTAAACAGATTAATAGTATATAGTGACAAACACATGACATAGACTTGTACAGAATTATATAGAGAAAGAAGCAGGGGAGTAGAAAGTAAATAAGGCATGAGTAAATAAAGTAATGTAGGCAAAAAAGAAGATGTAGAATAGTATGGCAGACTACATATGTCAATATCTTTTAAATTTCAGCACTATACATACTTAAATTATGCCATATAATACGTTTGTCGACATTGTCATTGAAACTCTAGAATTGTATAATACTCGAATTCTATACACATTTTTGTCCAAGTTATTTCTCGTGGCCTAAAATAATTGATAAGACCAGTATCGCTTTTCACATTGTTTCACGTTGATTTCTTACAATATCTTCATATTTAATATGGAGTTTGTTAAACTATCACTAATAAGTCGTTTTTTTAAAAAAGAATGTACTTAAATAAAATATTCATGGTAAATCATAAAATTCTTGTGCTAAAATACGTGAAAATTATAACTAATCCATTAATAACTAAACTTTAGGTAATTTTTAAATATGAACTTAAATAGTTTAATACGACAGTTTGGCGCTACTTTTTGTGGTAATTTTACAAATTATTAACTGCATTTGAATTAATTAACAGAAATGAAGATTAGTTTAATTATAATTTTTGTGAATCATTTATATTTTAATTCGTGTATACTTTAATATGAATAGGCCATTGAACTTTGCAGATCTCGCTACTATGCTGTGGAATATTGTTTATAAATATAGCCCCGATTTACAAAGTGAAATATGAATCAATTCAACCCTACTAAAATATTATTGTGAAAAATTTTATGAAATTTTCTTATCGGTGATTTCTCAGAATAGATAAGATGATTTCTTGGATCTTTGAGAAGATTTCCTGATGTATTGTTAGATGCTGTCACCAAGACAAGGATTAAATTCAATTTATTTTGGGTAAAGCACACTGGGCAACATTGTCGACAAACCCACTTTCGAAAACATTAATGGCTTCATTT
This sequence comes from Penthetria funebris, assembly GCA_027564355.1. Classification (NCBI taxonomy): domain Eukaryota; kingdom Metazoa; phylum Arthropoda; class Insecta; order Diptera; family Pleciidae; genus Penthetria; species Penthetria funebris. The sequence continues at coordinate 8,161 of JANSTX010041728.1, read as the reverse complement.
CCAAAAGTAACATACTCGGGAATATAAATATAAATAAATTATTAAATAAAAGAAAGATCATTGTGTACCAATAGAAAATTTATGTTATATATGTAGTATTAATAAATAGAGTTTCTATCTCAATTCCTACATAGGTTATACACGTTAAGGCTAACGTATGCTATTGTAAATTTAAATCATCTGAGAGTCATGGCTAAACTACAGTGAGGAAACGTCTGCGATTCGATGCCACCATTATCACACCCGCCTTGTGTATATGGCGTTAAATTATGTTCGATAAGTGAATTTATAATATTTTATTCGAATATAATATAATTCTAAACTTTAAAGGCAAAATAAGCGATAGAAATTAAGCAATCCAACAGGTTTTTGTTGTTGAGGATGATGTTGATTATTCATTTTAAATTTAATTATTATTTTCTTCTTTTATTATATTGCTTATTTAGTATTTATTTATATTATATTTACATTTAGCATTTATATATTCATTTAAAATTTATTTTGTTATACTCATATTGGCTACTAATTCCAATCTAAATTACCATTAAATTCACATAAGGCAACCAAATTTATACTCGTAAGTTTATGACAATCATATACATGTTTATCTTTCTTTTTGCATAAGAATCAACATTTCTATCATCTTATTATGTATTTTATCAAATATTGTACAATATTTCTTGATAAGGATTATAGACATCAGTTATCCTAAATTATTGGTCACTTCTTATTATTGTATCTGATGATATTCATATAACATCTAACCACAGAATCTGCAGACACAATATAGTCAACTGAACAAAGTCGTTTGGTAAAACTGCACGGCGGGAATACCGTCTTAACTGATGAATATGATCCGCGGTCTATATCGTGAACCACAATTTAGAGTCTTGCGTAGTGGAATGCTAGGTGCAATTTTTTATTTACATAACATACTGTCACCACTATTGTTTCTGGTTGCTTAGACTGGATTATGATTAACGTAAACTCTGAGCCGCGTCGTATCAGATGGGGTCTAACCGGTCGAGTTGAAGATCTCGACTTATGATGACATTTGTATCCGATCATCGTAAACTGAGTCGGATATGAGAGAAACTAATGAAGATTGATACGTCGAGAAGATGTTCACTTACAGTCAACGGCGAGAAAATAAATGAAGTAGAAGACTTCCAATTTTTGAAAGAACGTGTCATTTTTTCAACGCCGAATCCGTATGCTGATAGAAAGAAGGGTAAAAAGTAGTGACTTTCTCACAATAATTTTAGAAATCAATTCAAATTTAGTAAATAAAATACTAACTATAAAATTGACATCACTATGATAATATCACCGATGGAGTGGTACGATTGAGTTATATGTCACTTGCTTATCTCCTTTAGTGACACTGATTAATTGATCAATGTCCTTACAGAGTCGTTATTGAGACGGTTTAATTTATTCCTTTTTTACCAGAAAACGTAAATTTAGTATTTAGCTTTAAATCTTATGTTTGTAATGACATGAATTGCGTCCAATAAAGACAATACTTAGATTAATGTTAATTATTATCAAATTTAATTATAGTAAATTTAGTGAGTATGTCATATGGTGCAGCATGTGGTTGGCCATCAGCGAGCATTCTTATATTACAATCAGATAGTTCACCGCTTTCTTCTGGTAAAATCACTATTGATGAAGTAAGTTGGGTGGGTTCAATTTTATCAATTGGTGGAATAGTTGGATGTATTTTATTTGGAATTATTGTGGAGAAAATTGGACGTAAACTATCTTTAATTATAATAGCAATCCCACAAATAGTAATTTAATATTAAATTTTATTATTTTTATTTTATAATTTCATTTAATGACTTTCTTTTTTTTTTGTCTTTGTCTATTTTTGCATAAAGGCAAGTTGGTTGTTAATAATATTTGGAACAAACGTGTATTATATATATGCATCCAGATTTTGGAGTGGTTTATCTGGTGGTGCATCACAAATACTTATTCAACTTTATGTTGCAGACATTTCAGAAGATAGGTATATTATTTTAAATGAAATTGAAAATTTTCGTAGATGTATCTGTTTCCGTAGTTGAAAATTTCTTAATCACAATGGAATAAGAAACCCGGAATACATGAAGGCAGTGATGAAAATTCTTCTTTCAAAAAGTGGAACAAAATCTACAACCAATTCTAACTATTACAGAACACATTTCTTACCATACGATAATCGATTCAGTTTCCGTTTTCACATTCTTGTGATATTAACAAAAAATGAAATAATATTTAAATTTATAAAGTCAATTATGCATATTATGAACTATATAGTAATATCAACATTTTTATTAATTTAAACAGAATTAGGGGAGCATTAGGAACAATGCTTTCCTTATCATTCAATACAGGACTTCTTTTAGCATATATTTTAGGACATTTTCTAAGCTACATTGCATCACCTTCAATATTAATTATTATTCCCGTAATATTTTTAGTAAGTTTCATATTTTTACCAGGAACGCCACGTGATCTATTCTTGAGAGATAAAACAAAGGTATATTTGCATTAGGTATAATAATTTTCACCTGAAAGTGATGAAAGTGAATATGTGGAAAAATTAAAACATTTTTTTATTTTATTTAAAAATGAAAGGAAGCTGAAAATTCTATACGATTTTATCGTGGTATTAAACATCAGGAGAAACATGAAATGTTTGACATGGAAATGGTAAAATTATATGAACAATTTGAAACAACAAAACAAAGTCAATATTCATTTGAATTTATTTCTTATGCATTAAGTAAGTTTAAAATAAATAAGTTTCATTAAGCTATTTTTTTTATTATGCAATTTTTTTGTAGCAAATCGTGCTAGTAGAAAGGCCTTACTAATTGGAATATGTTTGATGTTCATATGTGAATTCAGTGGCACATTTGCAATAGCAAATTATGCAGGTACAATTTTTACAGAGTCAGGATCAAGTTTGTCACCAAATTTATCAGCAATAGTAATTGGTGTCATATTTTTATTTGGTTCATTTCTGTCTATATTTTTAGTTGATCGTGCTGGTAGAAGGGTAATAGTATTTTGTTAAATTGAATAAATTTTTTTTGCAATTCATCAAATCAATCAGAAAAGAGATTTCATTTTTAAAACTAGCGATTTCTTTGTATATTATATAAAGTAATTTAATTATAATAAGTTTAGTATAAATTTTGAGATCAGATTTATGCAAATGCCGTTTTAATTATAAATTCGTCAAGTTTAAAATCATTTTTATAGTTTCAATGTAGCGTAATGTTTTCGGGAAAATTCAACGCGTACATGCATAATATACGTATGTGATAAATAATAGTTATGAATAAAATATAACCAACGATAGGTTGAGATATGCAAAAACGAAAGTCTATGTAGTTAATGAAAGTATGTGTTTCCACGAAACTGTTTAACTACTTGGTGCAAATAGGAACCTTCTTATAAAGTATTTGTTATATTTTACCTGTGTTCTAGTGATTTTTTTAAAAGTCTAGTATATATAGTACTTATATTTCTTTCATGATTGTCATCAATATTGTAATATTTTTATATCCTTGTTTTCAATATTTAACACTAACATTTATCTTATTTCACATTTTTAGCTCTTAATGCTTGTATCGGCAGTTGGTACTGGTATTTCACTTGGATTATTTGCTATTTATTCATTGCTTGATTCGCTCAATTACTCAGTGGAGTATTTTAATTGGGTGCCTGTAACAACATTATCATTAGGAATTTTTACGTTATCATGGGGAACAAATATCTTACCATTTGTGATTGTGTTCGAAATTATGCCGGAGAAGGTAAGTGCTGAAAATATATTAAAACAAATTATTGCATTACATTGGAAAATATAGGGTCATCGGATCAACAAGAAATATTTTTGTCGCTCAGTTTTTAACAGAAAACATGGAAATAGGTTGAACGATAATGCCATTCAAACTTCATTCCATATTAACTATTTTATTTAGATATTTTTTTGAAATTTTCATGTGAACTTTAGAATTCATTGATGTGTTAAAAAATTTAATGAATATAATACGTTAAAAATTTTATAAGAACTGACGAATATAGTGGTGACCGACAAACATCTCGGTTACTCAATTCATATATGTATACCTTTACGTGCTGTTGCTGCAAACTTAATTACAATATAAATCAAGGGCACATAGGACGACATTTCGACATAGGATGCATAATAGGCTATCTTATACATGCATGTGTAATACGATGTCATTTATCGCAGCAATACAATAGAACCTTAAAATAATTAGTTTAAACAATGCGTAACTTTGGAACGTTGACCTATTCAGCAGCTTATTAAAGTATATTTACAGAGTTTCATTTGAAAAAGAGTACTTCTTTGAAAATTGTACGTTCTGTTCTAAAGTAGTTTTCTGTTAGTTATCTACTTGTCAAAGTTTCTCTCAATATATTTGAATTTGCAGCATATCTCCTAAAAAGCACTTATTTTCTTAATATGTTTTCTTTGCAATATTAGATTTCACATGTCAACGTCAATCTATTCCTTCCATTCCATAATTAATGAAACCAAAAACGTTTCTAACAACTTATTCAAATGATGCTTCACTTTATCAAGACAAGGCTACGCATGCAGGAACACTTTATATAAATTAATTACTAATAAATTAACTCCATTACACTTCCGTTTGATATGGTCTACCACAAAACAAAAAGTTTTTGAAGAGTATACATAGGAGTAGTAATGTCTTCATTGCTTTTAAATCAAATCTTATTTTTGAAATATGAAGCTCTGTATTCTGTTCCAATATTCCAGGTTCTAAAATGAATATGTTTTCATTAGGTTAAATTCATCATTTTCCAACGATATTGCTATAAACTTATAAAACAAAAATCGAATGGAATATTAGAAACTATAGATAAAATATTCAAATTGTGAGTACATATCATCTTACAGGACGATTCGCTCGTTCGCATGTATCCAGTAGTGCAAGATCTTTTGTTTCTTGGACATCGATATCTTTTTATCAAATGAAGAATGTTAGAATCCGCGTACGACAAATTCTTCATTGATTACTGGATGCAGAGGGTCAGAGTATTGAAAGAATCGATATAATATTAGTAGAAGAAGTACTAAAATTTCGTCAGTAAATCAAATAGATTTGAGGAATCGATAAACCACAGATTTAAACATTCAATTAAATGTACCACCAGGCCGCAAATGATCATCTGCATAACAACAACGGTTTATTAACCCTTTATCGCACATGAAACCGTTTTCCTGTTTTCCTTTCATACCCATCCCTTTCAAACTAGTATATGTGTGTTGTAAAATACCGTTCACAGAACGTAACATTTTGTAATATAACTTATTACATAACAAAGGATTCTTGAATTGAATTGAATCATAGTAGAATGTAAATATTTCAAGCCTTGTTCCATGAATTAATGCATCGACTTCATTATTTTTACGTTCGCATTTATCCTTTATCATAATTTCAGATCCGAAGTTTTGGAGTTGCTGTTTGCACATGCAGCTTATGGTTGTTTACAATCATTGATATGAAATTTTTTCCAATTGTGGTGGACTCTAGTGGATTATATGTGGCATTATTCTTCTACAGTGCTTGTTGTTTCATTGGAACTATTTTTATTATATTTTTTGTACAAGAAACCAAAGGAAAAAGTTTAAAACAAATAGAAAATTTATTAAATCAATAATTGAACACTTTTTGCATCAGAATTCATGAGAAAATTAGTTAGAACATATTTTATGTTAATTAATAAAGTTGCATTATGTTGAATATATTATTACTTTCATTTTACATTCACCTCGATTTTTACTCCTCGCCTCCACATATGACAGTGTCCAAAGATTCTCGGTTGATGTTGTATTTGGTCACAATATTTTAATATTGCGTTTGAGGCACGTATTGATGAAAACTATTGGGACGCGATGTTATTTGTCATAGCCATAAAAATTCGCAATCTATGTACAATTTCCTTTACAATGCACTATTTTACTCGTCGACCATCTACTGTCAGTTACTAAAGAATGTAAATATTTTGGCTCAGTTTTACAAATTAGTGATTTGTCTCAATTTTGATTCTATCAGTTGTTAAACTCAACAATGTTAGTTTATTTAATAAATTTTAGTTACAAATTGTATATTGCAATTACACAAGTATTACCGATCAGGAATAAATAATATGCTAATTTTAAACTCGAATAAATAATATACTAATTATACCAAGCAAATGTCGATTAAAATTCGAGTCTCCACAATTAGATGGTAATATAATTCGACACGTACTACAACTAGAGTCTAATAACATTTGTGATATTATTATGCTAAATGAGTTTTCAAAGTATGTGTTTAAAATATTTCATATTAAAAAAAAAGACAAAGTCATGATTTACGTGCAGTTCAACATCAATATATGGTACATTAGTAAATTCCGTCCTTATAACAGTCGTCAATATCTTTTAGCAAGTTGCCATTAAGAAGTCGACCCCATCTGATACTATTCGGTTCAGTATTTACCATGAGCATATCCAGTCCAAAACGAGCAGAAATAATAGCGGAGACAGTATAAATCACTATTTAAGAGCCAAATGCAAAGTATCACCAAGCGTTCTACGATGCAAAACTTTACATTGTGAATCACAATGTCGACCGCGGATCCAATTGATTTTTGATTTGAATGTAATCAGATAACCACATTGTACTAATGCCTTCTTGTGAAGACTTACGGCGCTAATTATGATAAGGATCTCTATAAAGCTACCCAACGTATAGGAAACAACTTGCAGAAATTGTTTTCGATGCATTAAAAATAATGATTTTGATGTTGAAGATAAGGAAAGCTCTGACTCACCGAAAAGGTTGGAAGGTGAGTAATTGTAAGCTTTACCTGATGTACTTGCAGAATAGTTAGGAATTGATCACACAACAGTTGCCAAACGTTTGAAAGCGTTAGGAATGTGTCAAAAGCATGGAAATTGAGTGTAATACAATTGACAGTAAAAGGTATATGTTTTACAGATTATATTATGTATTATTCTAGAATTGATAAAATAAAAATTATAAATATAGACATATTACTGCTAATTTTGGGGCAACCAATAGAACTTACCCAAAAAAGTATTAAATTAAAAATCCAACAAATTGTTACAGAAAAAAGATGTAAAATCAATTCGTACAATCAACTATTAGTTTTATTATTGAATCCGAGTACGTAAAACTCAACTAACCTGTGGCGAACATAAACTTGAATTTTTTGATTTGTTTTATTACGTGATACATTTGAACTCTTTATTATTTTATTTGTTACACTTTTAATTCAATTATTAAACAATAAAATATTGAAAAATTCACTTTTATAATTAATTATTTACGTGACTATGAAATTCTGTTGTCATAATTCAAATGCAGTCGTTAATATTCAAGCGGTTTAATCGGTAATTGATTTACAGGAAAAATATTCCAGGTATCGCTGTGAACAGCAAAGATGATACATATTTTTTGTTAAATTAAAATATTTATATTTTGTTCAATACTGCTGGTAACCAACAAACTGCTTTTATTCAATTGTTTTTTCTTAAAATAGTTTTAAAGTAATTATTTTATATTTTTAATAATATGAGTTCAGGAGATTTAAGTGCCAATAAACGATCTCGTTTAAATCAAAATGTTCGAGTTTATGTTCGTACCAGGTAAATGTAAAAATTTTGTGTTTTAACAATTTAATGGTCCCATGCACTTTTGTCAAGTCATCAAGGTGTCAAAATTGAAAATTTTAAAATCTTCTATCTTCTATCTTTTTATAAAAATCTAAAAATATTCTGTTTATAAATATTGTATTTATTATAATGTTTTTTTTTTTCGTATAGTTAAGTGTATTGTTTATGAACTGAAAAATGTTATATAATATTCATTGCATAGTCGGTCAAAGCCAACTTGGAAGTCGTACAAGTACCGCTTCTTCATTTCATAATTTATTATTATTAATTATAAAATGTTTTTCATTCAAAATATCACGGAAATAACCAATAAATTTGAATAAATAACACATTTTATTGAATATTTACAAATCCTGTATTTTTATTCAGTGAATTTATTCGTATTTAATAATATATGACTTCTATTATTATGTGTACATAAAT
>JANSTX010041706.1:0-12691 GCA_027564355.1 Penthetria funebris | reverse complement strand
CGCAACCTGTGGACGCGTCCAGTTGCAATCAACTTTGCAAATGGTCTGCTGTCAGTGCAGACCATTTTCTGGAATAATTATTAATGAATAATGACAAAATCCACTAAATTCATAAACCATGTAAATAAAACATTTCATTGATATGTGTTGGGGGGGGGGGTAGTAAAGCATATACTGGTTTAATGGTTTAATCAGGAGTTATAATAACTACCGGGAAAAGGAAATGATTATGGTGTAGGGACAAAAATATGGAAATCGTTAAGTCAACCTATTATCATATGTGTCATCTTTGATATGTTTCTATCTCATTAATAACTGGTACCGATCTTGACACTTTCTTGATCGTTTGAATTGCTTGTTGAATTAAAAATTTTCAGTATCGGACAATAAGAAATATTCAAATATTATCATGGTTTTCAGTTATTGTAACTATGTCATCTGCAAAAACATAATAGTTCAGAAACATTTTAAGATTTTAATGTCTGCCAAGTGAAATATTTAGGTGCTCTATAGCAAATGCACTTAACAGTTCTGTGACAGTCATGTGGAGGTATTATTTATTATTATTTCTATACTTTTAGCATTGTTTGTTGATTTGCCTTTTACGAAACATGACTGATTTTCTGAAATGCTAACTAAATTACGGAGTGAAAGGTGTATGAACTAATTTTGATTTATCTGTAGTTTGAGCAATTCTGTTCAGCACCCATGTATTTATAAACAGATAATTGATAGCCTCGTCTATATCATCTTATTTAATAAATTTTCTAACCAATAAAATTACCCAGATATTTCGAAAGATCTGATATCTATACAAAATAAAACTATGTTTTTCATATTTTAAAACGTTCTACATAATTTTAAAAAGTTTTAGCTATAAGAGTTAATCGCTTTGTTTTTTTTGAAGAAAACTAAAAATAGCATTTTATTTGAATTTATGCAAATGTCGTATGATGGATCTGTTTTGCATAATGTCTGTTATATAAATTTGTTGATTTCCTATACTTTTATTATAAAATCAATAGATTCAGACATAATACAAATGAAAAATATCTATAACAAAAACAACAGAAGACATGTACGAGTAATTCACCAAACTGGAAAATCTTCTCTACTTATATTGAAAATCAAAATAGATAAAGTCCATTTATCATTTCCTTTCATTCGGATATACAAGTAAAAAGGATAATGTGGTATTAAATTTTTTCATTTTATTATGTTAAAGTATCACGACAGATCTTTGGTTCTAGAAAACTATAGTATTTTCTTCTTGTCACATTAAATTATGTAAATAGATGATAATATTTAACCTATTAGAGTCTGTCAAAAATATTAAAAGATTACGCATAGAATATCAGAAAATCAAGATCAAAAGGATATTCTAACTGAGATAGGGTACAATCAATAAATAGGAGACATGTCATTTTGTAAAGTTATACTATCGTTATACATACGAGTATTTAAAAGAATGAATACCTAGAGGCAATATTTTTTTTTTATATGTTTAGGTTAAAAAAAAAATAAATAAAAAAAAAGTTTCTTTTGTTTTAAAGACTTAAGAAAACTCGAAAATACTATTGTAATTAATGAACTAAATTTCAGAATATGTACATGAGAATACACTTGAAAAATACATATTTAATGATGCTGTAAAAATTGGTAGAAAATTCTTAAACTTTCACAATTTATGTTCATGATAATAATTGAGAACAGAATAGTATGTTCGTTGATATTTAATGGAATGCAGCAACTGACAGTTCCTCATATTCGCATGCCTGGCGTTGTACAGTGTTATCAATTTATTCGATTAGTATTATGTCTGTATTCGCCGTGAAAGATCTTCTGATTCCAGTAACCCGTCAAAGTACTTTACGTTCAAGAATTCTATTTTTTTTGCATTTGGTATGTAAGCTTATCGAAGACCAAGTGGTGAAAGTGTACATCATTTTATTATAATTGATTGTAACAAAAAAAAAATGCTATCTTTTGAATTAGATTCACAGAGTATAGTGATCTGAATACTCTTCTTACTATATCATCTAAATGAGATTGGAATTTAAGTGTTTTAAAAGTTACATCAATATAATTTGGTATAAGAGATTTCGTATTGTTGAGTCATTATTCTAATATTAATGTCTATTGCAGTAAGTTAAGATGTTTGGCCATATTAATTTACCAGTCCCTCTAAATACGATCATTTCACAGTTGAAGTGGTTTATTTTTTTTCCAGAATTGCATCAATTTATTAATTGTATTCAGGTTGTGAGTTCAAATTATTCTAGAAATGGATTACAAATTTGAGTATGATATAATTATAAATTAATGTTTCTATTAAATTCGAAGCAATTTATAACAAGACGATTTTCACGATCAATGGATCCATAATTTTGTGTGTGATAATTATTAAACATGATAGAATGTTTTTCTGGCATTATCACTTAAATTCACTGTAGGATGTCATCTTTTACCAATATTATTGAAGAATTTCTTGTAGATTTTATAAAATATGGAAAAAATGGAGAACTGAAATTGCTAGACTGGAAATAAACATAAAGTCATTCAAACCAGTCATCATATGTAACGAATGATATAGTTTGAATTCAAAATTGATAATGTTTGACAGTGATCCATAGTGACTAAAACAGATGTTTGATTTAGATATATGTCCAGTGTACAGAGTTTATTTTAAATTATGTGTGGAAGTATTTATAAAAACCATTGAGCGTTCGTATAATGGTTTTGAATGTCAAAGGTTGTCAATTTCATTCCACTTGGTATTCATTGTATGAGTATAGAAATATCAAATTGGAAGCACTTGGGAATATTAAACGTACATTTAATCTTATTTAATATCATTTATTTGAATTGCCTGATTATCAAATTGAATATCTTATGAATTGTTTAGTTACAAGTTTTAATTTGATTACTTTCTATTGATTTATACTGAATGCGGAATAATATCATAAATAATATATTCCATATAACATATGATAATAATACATGAAAGTCATGAACATATCATAATCTTGTACATACGTTTATGGAACAGAAAAAGCAATCAAAACAATATCAATTATGTGAGAGTAATCAAAAATGTATCGGACGAACTTTCCATGTTTTTATCATCAATAACATAAAAAATCTATTAAATATCGTTTTTATTGTATTGATTTTAGATATCGCCATTTCCTATAATTAAAAGTTTGATAAATATTATATAATTTTTATTTCTTACTTCATGACATAGATTTAACTTATCGTGTTTTGAGATTAATTGATTCATCTTCATGTCATCATCATCATCTTCATCATTCATCCACAATAATATTGAATTGACATTTTACTTGTGCTTCTCACAGTGTGTCTAAGAATTTTTGGTATACAAAATCAGTGAACATGAAAGTTTTATCGTCAATGTCTATTAGAAGAAGTGCCAATAATTTTTATGATATAGGAATTTTTCACACACAAATAATAAATAGGTATGGAAATTAATTGAATTTAGTTAAAATTCGTGTGATAAATAAAATTGTAAGAAAATCTGAATTTTCTATTGGCTTTTCTGAATGTTGAAAAATTCGTAGCGGTCCTCTGCAATAAATTTTCATCATAAGCAATTGAAATTCTACTGAATTGTTCATCATTCTTAAGAAAAAATTTCTCACATAGAAATTATGTATGTTTCTGCTCGTATGTGCTCAGAATTTAATCTAACTGTTCATTGATTGCATGTAAAATCGATTAGTATGACCAAAAATACTTAGATATCATCTCGAAAGCAAATATTCTTTGATAAATTTGTTTCTCTAAGTGTGTCTATAGATTTTTGGTAAAACCATTTTTCTATTTTAAATAAATTCAGTGAATAAGTGGGTTTGATCCTCAATGTCTATGAGAAAAGCTTACAATAATTTTTGTAAAGGATTTTTTTTTCTTACTAGTTACAAATTTTACTGTATGGAAATTAATTGAATTTAATGAAAATGCATTTGACAATTAAATTTGCTAAAAAACTTGATTTTCTATAGTCTTTTCTAAAAGTTGTAAAATTTCATAAGAAACAATTGATGTTCTCTAAAATAGTTCATAATTCTCATGAAAAAATTTCTCACACAAAAATGATTGATATTTCTGCTCATTGGTGTTAAGGATTTAATTTAGTTGTTCATTGATTGGGTGTAAAATCGATTAGAGTTGCTTAAAATCCTTTAATATTTCCTGAACAGCAAATACTGTTGAATGTGTCTAACAGTATTTGCTGTTCAGGGAATTAAATTATGTATATATTGACGTAATTATATCATCGATAAATATTTCGTTCATGTTTGAAAATGATTTTTTATTAAAAACAGTAGGAGAAGTATTATTTCACAATATTTATTGCAGTATTTTGTAACTTGATGCGAATTTTTTTCTATTCAGAGAATTTGAAAGATTTAAATTAATTTACATTGTAACATACATTCTTTATACGAGCATCTATCTGATGGGTTATCTTACTATAATTGAATAAAAATATTGAAAACCAAGTATATGATTACGCAGAGATATAACCTCAGGCTTTGTGTTTTTTTTTTTGGTCTAAAAAGATCTGGATGACGGTAGTAATGGTTACATCCATCAGAACAGATTTTACATAATTTTAAATAAACATTGTGAAGTATTTTATTTCCTTTAGCAATCTTTATATTCTTTCAAGTTATATTTCCATAATATGACATTAAAGATGATAGTCTTGAATAAATTAAAAATTCTTCTGTCCTTCAATGTTAAATAAACATATTCATGAATTGAAGTGTATCTGACAAATGAAGTGCAGAAGGTTCCACTGGTAAAAACAATGAATATATTAAATAATTTCTATTTTTAAAGCTGTTTATATTATACGTTTTATTATATTCGAATTCTTATGTAGTCCTTTATACAAATTAACACACGTGTGTGTATAGAAAAATTAATCTAAAAATGTAATTTATGAATAAATGGAATAAAAAGGCGAAATATGGAAAAATATTTGTCATACCTACTTTTTACTACATTGATTTTCATATTATACCTTTGATGTATATATATACGATTTAGAAACTGATATTTTTTTTCTTTTTCATGGTTATTTTTCATGTCAATCAAAAATTCTGTTTTTCTATTTTTGTATAGGGAAAAGGTTAAATGTCAACATATTTCATTTTTATAACGGCAAACATAATTTTATGTCGTAAATTTTTTTATTCAGATCTACTCATATTATACTCTTATGTATATTACAAACAGAATCATAGATTCAGATGTACCGGTCTTTACAATCTGGTAAACATCCTAAGATAACTAATTTCATAATATTCCATAGTTTCCTTCATTGACACTTGATATATAGTTTATATCATTAGTAGTGCACCCTTAAATTGATGATACGGATCAAAATGCGATATGGTATACATAATATCATTGTAAAACCCATATTTAAACTACATCCACAAAAACCGATACTAGAACGAACTTGAATTAAAATTATATCTTGACAGTTAAAATAATTGAATATAACATATTAAAAAATGTAATCAATAGATCGAGAATAAAAAATATGTGTTCCATATTCAGTTGTTTTTTATGCAAATATTCAAATTGGTATAATTTATATAAACTTACTGAAATTGGAAGAAAATTTGGTAAAAACCAGTTCCTAGTGAGCTATTTGGTGGGTTCTGAGAATAGAGATTTTAAGCGAGTAAACTTACCGAGGGGTTATCACACTAAGTGATGTAAACAATCGGAGTATAGTAGATGTGGATATCATATCGTTATACCTGAAGATTTCTACAAAATTGATGATATTTATAAACATAGACATAGCTATTGTGTCTGACTTTAAATTGCAGGTGTGTGGGGAAAAATTGTCGGTGGTACTAGTGCGATTTATAAATGAAATTAGGAAAGTAGTGACGATTTATATTCACGTGTGCTTTCTATAAAATATTTGACTACTATATATGGTACCTTGTTATGGTAACGATTTTTGCTCACGTTTGCTTTATTTGATAGTGATATTAACACAAGCTTTTGAGAGGCTGGTAGGCACATTATATATATATATCTTAGACCGTTTTAATTTTTTAATCATCATATTGTTAAAACACGTTCATCATATTGTTAAGATACGTCTATTTCATCGTTGACACTTGATCTATCATCAATTGATATAGATAATATTTTCCACCTTAAAAAATCTCACGTTCAGAAATCTTAGAATATTGTTGTATGCGTGTATATTTTTATTGTTTAAGCAATTATTAAATACGAAAATGGAATTGTCCTTATAAATTATGTAAACGTTAAAAATTCTTTCGATAAACTAAATTGAAGTATAATAATTACCAAAAGTATTTTGTATTTCTGTTGTTAAATTTTCTATGTTTTCCTGGAAAAAAAAATCACTTTTATATCGTAGTATGTTAGATTAGATAAACATTTTTCAAATTCTTATATAATAAATATTTATTTTATCATAGAGGCTTTTCCAGTGGGTATAGATAAATGATAGTACAAATATATACTCGTATATATCGTAGAATATTTATCAAATATTGAGGAAAACATACGTAAACAATATTATTATACTGAGTTTATATTTTAGTAGCATTACCTAATATTTTTATGGGTATATTTTATTTAACTGTTCCACTTATTGCCATTATTATTCCCAGTTATAATATAAGACAACCGAAAATATAAAATCTTTTATTTATTTGTATATGCTTTTCTTTATATACATGTAAATATTAATATAACCCTCACATTATTTACAGATTAAAGATGTTACACGAAATATTAAAAAAGCTGTGGTAGCTTCAACCCTAGAGGAAATAAAAGTAAAGTCTGCTGAAAAATTTGACAAAACCGATTTACCAAATATACATCTTGATTCAGACGGTACAGAAATTGATGATGAGGATTATTTTCAAACTTTAGAACCAAATGTTGAACTCATAGCTGTGTTTTCTGGTGAACAGTGGATGGATGTAAGTTTTATTTTATTATATGTATATTTATATATTTGTATTGAAGTAGAATAGAATAAATATATCCCTTTAACATAAGATATTTTACCGTATATATGATTTCGATGGATAATATATATTTCTTCTTGATTTGGTAAATGTAACATACTATACCGGTACATATATGGAAGTCAATTGATGGTTTATGCATCAGTTGATTGTGGAAGTCTTCTATTTATATAGAAAATCAATTTTAATTAAAAACTTTATAGTTGTTTTGAAGTTTCATCAATTCTAATTTTATTACCTAGTATTCCAACTTTAATCTCTGTCAATATCAATATAGTAAATAATAAATATTTATTATTATTTATTTATAATGATACTTATACCAGTATCTGTGCAAATGTTAGACAGAGTAATTAGTTAATTCTATAATTTATTAACATACATACGCGATTAATGTGGTTATTAAATTATTACACTTAAATAGTCAATTACTTTAATTACAATTATATGTACCTATATAATATACTTTTATTTATATTCGAAAAATATAGATAATATTATAAATAAAACTAAACTAAAAATTTCAATTGTAAAATGCGATTAAACGTCCCAAAAGACCTTGGTTCGGATTGAAATATGATGACGACTTTTAGCTTAAGAAAACTTACACGATTAGGTAGCTCTTAGAACGGTAGAATAACTTTTAAACCGATGAAACCGCTGCAAGTGGTTTGATCGAGATTCAGTGGCAGAGAATCAGAAAATACACTATATCCTCTGATGAATTTGGTTTTATGTTCTATGGTTTATTCTAAAATTTCAAATATGAATATGCAATCTTAAATCGACGCATAAATGTTGCTAACCTTTGAGTGAGATGAGAAAGTAAGGCAACAGTTCATAAGCGATAAAGCTTCACATATGAAAACTATCAATGGAACTAAAATATATTCACTGTTGCAATTGTCTTCACTGACAATATTTGTCTGCTATCGCAAACTGAATCAGATATGAGAATAAAATTTGAATAACTTGTAAAATATAACTTATTCTTGATCCGTGTTTTGCATATACTCAAGTGCATAGATACAATACCTAGAATTTATTTAGTAGTAATGGGTTCTACCAACACTGAAGTGTGCTCTTAACGAAGATAATGAATATCATACTCTTCAATTCTTAATTTTTGTAGAATTTCTTATACGAAATTTTCTTGATCAATGAGTGTTAATACATGCAAAAAATGCATAGATGCAATGCCTCGAATTTATTTAGTAGTCATGCTTTTTTTTAATAAAATTCATACCACACTCTGCAATTCATAATTTTGATACCGTTTACTGACAAATTTTCTTGATCCATGGGTGTTTGTATATATAAAAAAAATTCATAGATGCAATTCCTCGAATTTATTTAGTGGTCACCTGAGATCTGCCACCCATTTTGACACAAGTTCAGTACTAGTTTAGCTTCAACTAAAAATAGTTTTAAAACTATTTTATTTGATGTTACAGATTTTATAAGATATGTTCCCTAAACACATCTATATATATTGGGTTTGATCCTATTGGATATGATTAAAGTTCATGAGATGAATCATTAGTAAATAACAACGTAAATTGACGTATGTTAAATATTTGATATCTTCCGCACCATATAGGTAACTATTTCGAACAGTAAACCATTGGAACTTAATGTATACACTGCCAATATTAAACAAAAATATATATTATTGACAAAACTGCAGCAACGATCTGTTTATTTCACTTTATTTTTCTAATCAGTTACGCATAGGATGACTTAACGCATCTTTATCTTAGTGGTATCACGCATCTAAATATATGACAATTCTTGACGTCTGAATGGGATTGAAATAAATATGTCTGTCATCTTTGAGGAGTAAGTGACCAATAAACTATATTTAGCCAAGAATATATGCACCCATATCCTGAATTATACAAATGTATAATCGAACAAGTATTACTGGTCTATATTGTTCTTTTCGAAAAACTAAATGTATAGATGTTTTGGTCAACATACTAGTTTTTGCATTTGTATGTATCCATGTACGAGTAGTGTAAAGGTCGATGATGATTTTTTCTTTGAAGGTCATACCATTATTCAAATAATATTGCAAATGAAGGGTGTAACTGAAAGTGAACAATAACATAGACAGACTCGTATAACATTAATAAAACATTTTCTGCCTATTTAATTAATTTACGCATTTTAAACAATGAAAATAAATGTACGCGTTGTTTATGCAGTATAATTTAATAATAGTAGGTAAAATGTTAAGCCTTTATTCCATAAAGTTTTCAAAATGAAAATGAGAAAATGGACAGGAAAATTTCAATGAGTTTATATATGAATTGCAAATTTTTGCTTTTTGTTTATCAAAGGCATTCCGTTTTTGGTTGAAAGTAAAGTTTTCTTTATTCTTTAAAATGTACCAAGTTTATTTAATTTTAGCATAATCCGTTTTTGTGTTCTAACGAAAATAAAGAAAAGCGGGTTTTTCATAAAAAAAAAAATCAACCTATTTTTATTTTAAGACAACAAATATGTTATTTTCATAATTTAAATTTATTATTCAAATTTTGCACATTTGTGTTCATGGAGGAAAATCACAAAAATATAAGAGTTTTTAATTACCATATCATCAAATTAAACGCAGCTAAAATGGTAAGCGCTAATGTGAAGTTGAATACCTGTATAATGTATAAGGAACTTTCATCAATTCCATCAACCTAGTTAGCTAACCACAATAAACAAATTTGTTATACACAATATGATCAAGCAGGTTTTAGATCTGGTAGATCGTGCTGAAAGTAAAGTTTCTATGTAGAGACTACGAGATTTCAGATCAAGCATACAAAAGATATTTGGCAGTCGACACACATTTTAAGTAATACCAAATTCCATATTTTCAATACAATTTTCGGTACTATTGTATGGTTGCAATTATTATTAATGGTACTATTGTATGAAAGACTTTTGCGAGACTTTGAAAGTGACGAATATCGTCATGTCACAAATCGATTTTTTTCGAAAATATTATTACACATTTGGCATGAAGCATCAGAACTTAACAGCATAAATTTATTAAGATTAATATATATCAAATGGATACTGGTAAATGTATATAATATATTAGAAAGGGTTTCACATTTTCAGAACTTTATCAAAGACATTTCCTTTACAATGTTATATTATTTAGAATGTAGATACTACATAATTGATATGGTAAAACTTTCTAATAATTTCAATAGCAAATTAATTGAATGTTATTAAGTGAAATGATACGATCAGGTTTTGTGGAGGACAACGTTAAAAGAACACATTTGTAAAAAGTTACACATATTCACATAAATTTAAAAATTTGTTAAAGTGAGTTTAATTGATGGTTTGGGGTATAGAAAAATACTCAAATTTGAATACACATCACAAGTAGTTATACGGTTATGCATTGTCATCATGTTTCATGACTATTGTGTCACATACTCGGTATTTCATCATGTTATCAGTGGATTCTGGATTTGAATGGTCATTGGTGTCACACAGTAACACCAGAGACTTTCCAACATAGCCGTTGATTTCCCTTTCGGGCAACTTCCATATTCCACATATGATTACCGTTCTACTATCCGCTTCCAGTTGCAATCAATTTCGCAAATGGCATTCTGTCAGTTCATACCAGTCAGTGTCAGTTAGTGAATAATTCAATTTTAAAATCGTAAAAATATTGATTTCAACAATGACATTCTTTCAAAATCTCAATCCAAGAGTTATTTTTAATATTATACTGTGTAAATGTAAATTTATTTCTTATCCTTGTGACTTGATAAAGGGTATTTTCAACACAACGGTAACTCAATAAGAACATATCTATTTTAGCATTTTCTTTATCATAAACTACATATTGAAATAAAGTACTCGTATATCACCATAAACACAGCCTTTCAATAAAATATAATATCAAATATGTCTTATTTACTTGTATTTTCCAAGTGAGAAGTGAACATGTAATGAAAATAAAGGAAAAATAAATAAATAAGGTACGTTTTCAGATAAATGAAGGCATAATATACTAGTAGTCGTACTCGAATATACACGTTTTATTCCCAGTACAATTCTAAAGGATGTTATTTATTTTCATTACCTTTGAATATTTTCGAAATTTATTCAATTCAAATTATTTATTCTTTAGAATAAATTAATCAATAATTATTTTATATGAAAGAAATTATAATTAAGTCTTAAGTCTAAGAATGAAATTATAAATGTTATTAAAAAACAAAATTTATTTTTTTTCCAATTGCTTTCCATTTACTTTCAACCCACCTTGAATTTATACCCAAATGAATTACCTTATATTTTCCATTTATATTTGTTTTCTGAAACCCACCTTGATTTTCCCATAACAATACTAATAATAAATGAATTTATATGTTTTTTTCTTCTTTATTTTGTTTTCAGCCCACTCATTTTGTGACGATAACAACAAGAAGAGAATCTGCCGATACAACCGATTATGCTGAAGTTGAAGAAAGGGTACATCTAAAGAAAATTGTCGGACAATTAAAAAATAATATATGTAATGTGTCGGTATTGAGTGAACCAGATTTAGAAATATTGTCGAATATGGATCCAAATTCACTGACAGATATTACAGGAAAAGACTTTATGGAACAATTGAAGGAAGCATCAGGCAGGTTAGAGGGAGAGAGACCGGATAATGGGATATCTCCCTAAAATCTTTGATGTCTCCTCTTTAAATGTTTTATGTTTTGTTTATTTAGTTCTAATAGTTTTTTTCTTTTCTTGATTCTGAATTATCTACTATTAATGTTGATTATTTAGAAGTGGGGTGAAATCCTTTTGAAAGTAGAAGTATCAATTTAATATGAAAAAGTTTATCGTTAACTTTCAATTAGCGCACAGTAATATTTAAAATTGAATTTTTTGAATTTCAGTTGACCAAAGTGATCGTTTATGTTGCCCAATACCTCAAAATACTTTAGGATTACATTTAGACTTGTTTTACTTTGATTTTCCATGTTTGCACCCAAACATATATTGTACGTTGTTTAATTTTTAAATTTTATTCTCATAACTTTTTGCTGTATGCATTTGCAAGGACTAGTTTAGTTTTTCATTTTACTTTGGCACTTTTAGTCAGATAATATTATTTGTTTTTAACTCAATACGAAACTGGTTAATCATCCGCCAGTAATTGATATATCAACATTTTTATGTCAGATTTAATACAACAACAGAATAGTCTTTAATATTCTTACACATACAACTTGTTGTATCAGTTGAATAAATCAAACAATTTACACCTTACTTACTAATTATTATTTAATTAACTGAATGTAATTATTGTTTTTAATTGAATGTAATCAAATTGCTCATATTTGTTTATGTTCACGCTTGTATTTTGTTTAATTGACTAAATATTTTGTAAATAAAATTCATTTCCTTTGTGATTGATGTTTTTCAAAGCAAATTATTACAAAAGATTCAACAATTTTCATAATAATCGTTTAGGAAAATGGGAAAATGTGTTTTATATTAACTTAGTTATGGATACTTCTTATGTATTATACGAGTTTCTGTACACATACCAAGAATTTTCACTTGTTTTTCTTTTTTTGTTTGCGGGACAATTAGCCAAGAGACTG
>JANSTX010041684.1:0-12692 GCA_027564355.1 Penthetria funebris | reverse complement strand
TACTTTGTTCCATGAAAAAATTGTCTTTTATTTTTTAAATAAAATCCGCACTTACTTAGTTACCGACCCAATATTTATCATGTGAATTCTACAGTATTTTTAAGATTGAATTCAAACCATTACTGTATGTAATGATATTCAAATAATTGTAATTTTACATTAGTTTTTGGTTAGTTGTAACTCTTTGTTGTAACTTTTGACCGTGTTATTTGAATTTGCAGCAAAATAATATAAGATTTGCAATGTTTTCAAAGATTATTATTAATTACATTTATCCCATCGTTCAATTTTAACAATATATGTGATCAAATGGACTATATTGTGCCTTTAAATTCTATAAGGTCCTCCATCGCATTGTTTACTAGTAATATATCTTCTTTCAATTATTAGATTCCATATGTTATCAATGATTCGTAACTTTAATGACACTACTAATGTTTTTGTTACCAACTTGTCTCAGTTCTGCCAATCTTGGACACAAGCTACCGTCTATACTAAATCATTTCCGTATTTTCAAATTCTGCATTTATTTTCTATTACCTAAATATGAAATCAATGTTATCTGAGCCAACTATATATTAACTTTACCCGTTCATAATCCCAATTTCTGATCTTCCATGTAACAATTTCTGATCTGACAAAAAATAATCCAACTCTGTCAGCCTGTTTAAAGCCCATTAATAGAAGGAGGCAAAATGTATTGCCAAACATTTTATGTATTAAAATTGTTCTTGAATCATTTCCGCATTTTCAAATTCTGCATTTATTTTCTGCTTTATTGAACAGACAAAATTTATATAAAATAATATATTGATTATAACTTACAGTAATACATGAACCACGCATTTCTCTTAAGTCAATGTTACGAAATAAATCACAGAGGACAAGCTCTTCTACAGTAGGATAATGTTCATTTGGTGATTCAAATATCATTTGAAGGACTTCAACTATCTAAATGTAAAACCAAAATCAATATTTATATATTATATTATTTACAGTCGTATACTAAACATTACCTGTGGATATCTTTCTAAATCCAATTCCAAGTGGCCAGCAGTGGGTTGTGGTGCATTTAATTCATAACCGGCACACATTTCAAATAATAAATGTCCAAAACATATAATATCCATATTTTCAATGTCATTAACATTTCTTGACCACATGACAGCATTCACCCGAGAATTTAAGCCTAATAAGCCATTTTCAAGTCCAGATAGCCTGTTTAATGTCTTGACATAATTATTTGTTTTTTTTTTTTTTTTTTTTTTTGTTTTGAAGTTTTATTTTATAAAACAAATTGTAATATTACTTCATAAATTATCATCTCAACCTATACAACATATCGGTGCATATGTAGTCGTTACTAATTATTAAGTAACATTAAATGTCAATAATAAATTAGGATTTTCGAATCGAATATAGAATCGATGTTAGTTGATCGGTGGTTCTACTTCTAAATAATTCCGTAGAGTGGTGTATAACCCTTTAGGTACTTATATTTTGGTAAGATTTTGTCACTCAGAAATTGTCGTATATCATGGCAGATAATGATGGAACGAATAATCTATATGTGATTAGGTCACTCCATTCCTCACCGTCTGATCTGTTGTTCGTACAAGTAAACAAATTTTAGATTATTCTACTTTATTTACTTATATTTAGTAATTATTTTCAAATAAGCCGAAGCCGAGCACTGATGAGAAAATGAGTGAATTTTATCGGATAGATCGAAAACATAACATTACTATCGCATATAGCCTTCCTTACTCCATTTCTGTAGTAGTATAGAGGAGTCTTAGACAATTCTTTTTATGAAAACATGAAATTTTAGTACTTTACGCAAAGAATATGGTAAACAAATATAGTATTATTAAATGTTCCCTAGTGTCAAATCTTAGCGTCTTTAGTCTTTTAGCATAAACTACATATAAGGAGATATGTAATTAATTTTTCTGGGTACTATGCTATTTTAATTAACGTCCGTATATAATTCTTATGGATGATGTATAGTTACAACTCTAGTAGCAGGAATAATATAAATGTTAATATATCATAAATATTAATAGATTATTCATTTAAAGTATTTAACCATACGAAATTTTAACAAAAACTGTTTAAAATAACTTACCTTGCTACTCCATTTTGAAGCATAACATTTCCACTATGTAAATGACCGTGGGAAGGAAATCCTCGTTCACGTAAAAATAATAGTGCTTCTAATATTTGACGACCTAATCGTTGTACTTGCGAAAATGGTAAGCATGTTGATTTCCTTGTGTATTTTCTACTCCAAGATTCATTCCATTGGGCCTACAAAAGACGAAATATAAAATATTGAACATATCAAATAAGTCTTTTAATTAATTCTACATAGTCAACATTCAACTACTATAATTTTTAATGAAACCATAGGACTTATAGGTTTGAAATTTACCCACTAGCACTTGCATCTAGTACTGATGTACGAAATATGTACCTATACGCTACGCAAAAGGAGCAAAAATTGACTCATCTCGATGTAATATAATATTTGCACTTAATATTAATAGACAAAAATTCTATTTATTTTTCGACCTTCTTTTAACTCCTCTATACACTTAACGTTGTTCCAATTTTATTAAGCCTTTGTTGTAATACGATTTGTTGCATCATTGGAATAAACCTCTTATTTGATTAAATTAATATTTTTATATTGAGCCGATCAGAAAACACTTCATCCATAGACTTCCGAAGAAATCATAGCGATCATCGATGATTAAAGGATAAGAAAAAAATTAAATCCAAATATCTTCCTCACACTTCCAGAAAAGGACCGCGTATCTTCATCGTGGTTGCTACCACTTCTAGTTTGACCTAGAACGGTCATGGTAGCATAGTGGTAAAGCGCTAAACTAGCATGACGATAGACCTGGGTTCGAATGAAAGACAAAATTTATTCTGTAAATTTTCCACTTTGTGATTTAACTTGGGTTGACATATCCCATTCCCATGAAAGTGCTGCCGTTAAAATAATATTCGTATGTTATTTGGAATTGTAGGTTAATATACTCTCTTCCGACATAGCAAATGATATTTATATAAGTGCACATTCTGAGTACCGTATTCAATAAAAATGAATATATAAAGGTCAATAGTACTCCAGTACAAAAAAAAAAAAAAAATCCAATTCAGCTTTGATTTACTCATTCGATTTGCACTACTATTTTATGCAAAGAAAGTCTTCGTTTGCTGAGAAGAAACATATAGTGCTCTATCGAAAATGCGGTGTATCGAATGGTTTAAACGCTTAAAACGTGGAGATTTTAACATCAGTGATAAACAACGCTCTGGACAGGTCACTGGCGATGAAAAATTGATCTGGTTATGATAACCCAAAACGCAGGAAGTGAATGTCGGCCAATCTTGTACATCAGCGGCAAAGAAAAATATCCATTGCGCCAAAGTAATGCTATGTGGAACCAAAAAGGAATCATCTATTATGAACTGCTAACACCTGGTCATACAATTAATGGTGCGCTGTACAGACAACAATTAATTCACTTGAAGCAAGCATTCACCATAAAACGCCAGAATATGCGACAAGTAATTTTGTAATATGACAACGCTGGCAAATAGTGAATGGGAAGTTTCGGGTCTTACGCAATATTCACCAGACCTTGCGCTATCCGATTACTATTTGTTTCGATCGTTCCAGAAAGAGCCGGCTAGAATACGCTTCACTTCATTGGCAAGTATCAGAAATTAACTTGATACGTTCCTGGCTAAAAAAAAAAAATTAAGTCATTTTGGGACGGAATCCATAAATTGCCTGAAAGATGAGCAAAAGTGGTAGCTTCCAATGGACAATACTTTCAATAAAATATATTTTGGAATTTTTGCGTCTGAACGTCTATTTTTCAGTAAATAAAAACCGTTTTTAAATTGCATCAGAACATAACGCACTCTTCAGACATGAATTATACACACTTTATTTACAGTTTTATGTGTCAAACTTACTTTATAGATTAAATCTTTTAAGCTTCCACGTGGATTAAATGGCATCACTAAACATGCAAAATGTGTTGAATTAGTATATAAAAAACCTAAATCTAAAATAGGATATATATATGGATGTTGAAGTGATCCTAATAATTCCATAATAATTCCTTTTGGACATTCTGCAGCTGGCAGTTCATGTAAGGCAACACAGTCTGGAGGTAGAGGAAGTAAGGACATTAAGCGATCAGTTCGAACCTATATTGTATTGAAAAAGAATAAAAATTAAAAATTAGTAATTGATTTCATAACAAAAAAAAATATGAAATGTAAAATAAGAATTTCACCGTGGTATCGTTCAAAAGAAACCAATGTTTACTATTTCTGGAACCAATATCATCTAAATGTGAAATGATTTCGTAACGACCATTTGTTGTCTTTATCCATTCTTGACATGCATTTGTTCCCCGATCTCGGGCTGCACGTTCTCTTGGATTTTTTTCTATTAAACCATTTCCACTTTCTAACGCTGAATATTGATAATTCAAACTGTGTCTAAAAATATGGAAATTTTAATTATTAGACAAAATTTGTTATAACTTTAAATATTAAAATTTTATAGTAAATATTTAAATATATGTACAAACGAAAACGATTAAAAATTATGTTAACATGAATATGAAAACAGGTCTGACTTGGATATAATAACATTAGTATTATTAAACATTATAATAAAAATAAAAAAGCTACATCAAACTTATATTTCCGGATTCACTAAGCATTTTAATTATTTAACATTCAAATATCAAATACTGGATAATGGATGATGAGTACGTAATTTGATTCTAAATTTATCTACTGTTCTTTATATTTCGCACTAAGTATTAAAATTAGAAACTTAATGACATTTGAAAATTATATTTTTTTAACGTTTTTTAACAATAGATTATGTCAGTTACAGTAGCAAGCACATACAATTTTTACTAATAGCAATAAATTGATTTTAAAGATGTAAAGTAATTCGTTGTGTCCACAACATATTTAGAAATAACCCGATTCAAACATAACTGTACTAAGGTCCGCTATAATTTCATTATTGCCGATTTTAGTACAATTACTTAACATTTATACCAATATATTGACAATAAAATAATCTACTTAAACATGACTGTACTAAGGTCTGAAATAATTTCATTCTTGCAGATTTTAGTACAGTTACTTAACATTTATACCAGTATATTGACAATAAAATAATCTACTTATGCATAAAAATGCATAAATTTATTAGAAATATGCAGTGAGCATGCCACTGCATATGCACTTAATTACTTAATATGATGAATTCGTATATTTAGTTACATAATCAATTTATTACTGTCCTATTAAGAAGGATACAATATTTTTTCGAACAGTTTGGGTCATTATATACATAGATGAAATTTATCTTAAAAATTACGAAATATTAACTTATTTTATTGCTAGTAACATAAAATGCATGCTTAGTATATAATAATAATAATAAACCTCAGAATATAAAGTAGAAAATACTAAATATAAAGTACTATAAACATTCATCAATAAAATACTATATAGTCGCAATTTCAATTTATTATTATTAAAGATTCTTAAAATTAAAACTAAATATAATTGTTAAAATAAATAAGATAAAATTTTAAAGGATATTTTGAATAACATATAGGTTTCACTTAAATGATTCATCACTAAATTACATATTTGCATAAAGCATTTAAGTTACACTTAACTTTATTTAAATAGCAATGAAATATAATGAAGTTGATACGAAAATATACAAATGTTGTAGAAATAAAAATAAGAATGAAAAAAAAAGGATATTTATTTAAAATAAAATATGTTTTCCTGTTCCATATTTACCTGTAAATAACAAGAATACAAGTTACATTTATTATAAAGTAATAAAATAAAAAAATCAAAGTCGCCTACTATTACAGTTTACCGATTCGTGAGTACAAAATTAAGATGAATATGGAAATGTGCTACCTTTACTATACGTAAAGTTGTTGTTTTTGATCGACTATATGAGTATACGCAGTACCCATTTCGAACAGAGCTTTCTCATGATCAAATGTTCATGCAAAATGGTGAATACACTGCCTTCTGATATCTTTAAGGTGTCACCTATTTTACGCAACTTCAATTTACGATCAGCCAAAACCAATTAGTGGGCCTTTGTATATTTTCTGGAACAACTGACGAATTTGGGCGACCAGAGCGCGTTCAGCATCATCTGTGTTTGTACGACCGCGTTTAAAATTAGCAAACCGTTTCTCTATCATTTGTCTCGTTAGAGAAGAGTCTGAATAACACTTTTCAAGTAATTGCTTTGCTTCAACGGTATTTTTTACCATTAAAAACATGGCTTTATCAACACACGAAATTCACATTTTTCCATTTTTTTTGAAAATTACAAACGTACCGTCACTAAAACTAAATAATAGACATCACTCTATGTTTAAACTCAAAGCCACCTAATTAACTATAATCAAAAGATAGTATATTAATATACGAGTATATATGGTTTACGCTAATATAAGTATGAGATCGGATAACAGAGTTTTGAAGTATACTGTGGGTACACATGGTGTGGATATAATGAACAATGATGGACCACTTTTTGCAGAAATCTTATGGTTGATGCCATTATATTTATGTATAACAGAATATACAGAGAAACTTGTATCCCAGCACATTTCAGGAATAAAATACGTCACATAAACTATTGTAAAAAATGGAGGAATTCTGCGTTAGTTATTGATTTGCAGATGTTTTAAAAGTTAATTATTTATATTCAATTCTGAAAATTAAGTTAAAAATAATAGCTGACATAAACTGTAAAAGTCTTACTAAACATAAATATTTTTAAACCTCATACAGCAACGGTTCCAAATGACTTGACGAATCGTTTAAAATATAATTTTCAACTATAGATTGCAATATATTCGCTGGCGACGTACTGACACAAGTTGGTAAAAACGTTCTTCGTTACATTCGTTCTGAAGTAACGAGAAGAAAAATTAAAAATATTATTAACAATAATATACGATCGAAAACAAAACTATAAGCATTTAACTAAAAACTCTCAAATTCAAACACGAGCTCTTACTGTCTGGCAAACAAATTAACTGAACAGTACTTTAGAAAAGAATATCCAACTCAATCTAAAAATGATTTTCGGAATTCAAATGTGGCTTATCCAAATAGAAAGATGAATTTTTCTAAAACTTATGGTGAAATCAAATCTACATTACAACACACAAATGGCGGCATGGAATCCGACACCGATATCATAGTATACGAAACATACAAGTGGGTTAGAGTGGCGCAAGTGGATAGCATTAATAGTAGTGTAGTTTTCTGCTGTTGTTCCAAAAAATTTGCAAAAAGAAGGTAACTTGAAATAGAACTGCTGAATATACTATGCATATGATAAGATCAATTCAACTTTAGTAGCTGACGGAATTTGTTAGCCATCGCAAATTAAGACAGATATGAAAATGAAATTGAAATCTCTTGTAAAATACTCGTGTTATAGCAATATAAATAAATATTTCAAAGACAAAATTGACGAATATTGGTATGCCGTAAGTTTTTGACTACAGTGATATGAGTTGGGTGATGCATGGAGTGGCCGACTATCGTCGATGTTACTCAACCAATATTTACCTCCACGCGGTGTCACTGGTAACTCGATTACGGTATACACCAGTATAATGAATATTTCAAACGGCAAATGCGGCCCTATGCGTATACAAAAGGCTCAGCTAATATTTTGTATGAAGAATAAAATTTATAAGTCGTCGCAAACTTTGGGTATTTTAAAATCTAATTGATTATTTGTACTAAAACAATGGCGAGAGGTCATGAAACAATGGCGGCTGTGCGTTGATGTCCTATGGCCCCGCGTGGATTAAATGTCGAGATGATGATTGTAATGACTGTGAAAGTTGAAAGTTGAAAGTTGTCAAATAACATGGTGTCACAAATAAAATTTTTTGTAAACATTTTTTGGTCAAACAATTGGTGGATATTGCAATATACGTACTTGACTTTAATTCACAGTGTAAATCAAGACCCGGTTGCCCAAGAACAACCTGACGAAGAACCGTTATTACGAAGTACAGTACCAGTGGTAGGCCAAACGTGCTGTACAACAATCGTGGGCAATGGAGGTTGTGCTTTGACACCAGTTGCTCCGGTGTATAGTAAAGATAAGGAGGATACATATTATGTAAAATGCCACATTTGTATAGTAGATATTAATAGAATTTGAATTTAATTCATTTCCAGCAAATAGTCAATATTTGTGTAAATGAAATTTTCCTAAATTATTGACAAATGATGTAACTGCCTACACGATACACCTATACGTTCCAGTATTAAATTATAATTAATTAGTTAAATTTTTAATTAATTACGTTGTAGCTTTTATTTTCAATTTTCATGAATAAATGTATATATGAATATTAAACCGATAACATTTTACATAATTAACGAAATGTTTATTGATGGGTTGAATATAATTGTAAAATTTCTATAAAATTAATGGATTAAATATTCAGTAGCTGTCATGTTAGTTCATTTTTCCATATAAACGCTTCACTGAGCATTAATTTAGGGAAAAAGCAGTTAAATTTTATTATTACTTTAAGTAAAAACTTTGAATTAAAGCCCATTAATTCCATGAGTAAAATTTTTTGATAACAAATCTGTATCGCCCCCACAACTGAATTTCTATTGCACAGCAGTAATGACATTGCTAAAAAACATACTGAATACAAGTTTCATGAAGTAGAATCAGTACTTCTCGCCACAATAATTTTCTATATTTTAGAAATGTATATTTTACTAATATGATGTGGAATATAAATAAAATGAAACAATGGATACTGAGATCTGAGATACTAAGCAGTGATATGTCACTAAGAACATATAATCACAACATATGGACTACGATATATAATCAATTTCATTACTGTGATCGATATGATCCAATCTGCCAAAAAAAAAGTGTTTCACCTGAAGATTTCAAATTTCGTTAAAAAGAATATTGAGTTTCCATCTTTATATTTCTAGGGTGTTTATTTCGTCGGTTCACGCATTGCGATATAATTATTAACAGTTATAAATCGTATCCGGTATCGTAAGCCAAATCATCGTATTCCGATACGATGATAGATTATTTGTTAATGTTTCTTTTGGCACACTAAGTTGCCTAGTTAGCTTAGTGAAATTGGATATTATGTTCCGATAAATGTACGCGAAATGAAACACATCACCGTTATTGTATTTGAATTGATATTAGTAACAAACTGTATTCTGAATGCACTTGTTCAGGAATTTAATCTTCTTTATAGATTGATCCTAAACTAAAGCTTATGTAACTATAACATGAAGGACATGCAACGACTTACTAGAAAACAGATAATTCATCAACGATCTTTCTACCGAATCTAAATCAATTAAAGAATGTCAAATCTATATTTTTTAATGCATATATTACTTGGAATTGTTTTCATTGGTTGAAGCATTGTTTTAAATAATGAGCATATGTAGTTCGGTCTGATCCGAAGGAATACGTGGACGTATATGTAAATGCTTCTACACAATGCAAGTATATATAATAACTTGATTAATATTGACTGAATTTTTCCTGTTTAACTGCGGGACAGTTGCTTAATCTGTTACACGTGTACATATATTAAGTAAAACTGTGAGACTGCAATATGTCGTAATATGTCGTTGTGCTATATATTAAACTTAATTAGTTCCAAGTCTGTGGGAATGTATTGAACTAGAAAAAGTAGAACTAAAATCGAATTTAATTTTCTGGTATTGTAGAAAAAATATTATTCACACATACAAATATAATGAACAAACACAAACGATACTCATGTGATGATCATATTCTAGAAATTACATTTCTTGGAACCATTCATAATTGGCCAAATGAAAAAAATCAATAAAAGTCTCCCTTGACTAGGATGATTTGAAGAAATTTACATCTGTTTTAGTAAAATTTAAATAAAAATCTTTTAGTATATATTCATTGAGGGTATTGCAACTGAAATTATCGCATTTTCTTCTGATCCAGGTTTACTAAAAAATGCGGCACATTTGATTGACCATGTATTGTATGGGCGGTTGTATGATTATTTATGCACCGTACTTCGTTATTAATTCTTAATTAAGTAAAAAGTCAGAAATAGTTAGTACATGGTCTAAAATAATATTAATTATTGAAAATTCTCATTAACATTTCATCATCATCTAGCCTGTTGATTATGAGATGAAACTTAACATAAATACCACTTTTTAGTCTCGGTTACAAGTCATTGCAACAATATACATATCGTTTAATGTTAATTAACACAAACACAAAACAACTTTTGAGTGCGATTCATATGGAATTATTGGCACGCAGGAATCTTTGAGCATTTGATTTCAATTTTTGGAGGCTATAACGAAGATTCAACAGACGAAACCGTACACGATATAAGAGTGCCCAGAAATATAACTGTGCGACAAAATGTAAAATCAACAGAATACAAGTGCAATAATCGAGCAAGTCTAATATTTTGGGGGAATATTCGATTATTGTGCACAATACCGATCTCAGTAGAGCAATCAACATTATAACATTTGTAGAAAAGATACAACACACCCACATTGCGCGTACGAGTATGTTGAAGTAAATATATATTTGTGACCGATGACACGATCATCACCTATTTCGGGTTCATTCGAATGTGAGATTATGTGTGAACCATGAAATTTCATAAGTATTAGCTCACATTGAATTTTAATTTAATATATAAAATTTGATTCTAGTGTACTTGTAAATGAAGTTGAAGGCTTATTGGATTTTATTTCTACTGACCTTCACGTGAACATAGTAAAAAAAAATAGTAGATATACTTTAATTTCGTGATTATTTTCTCTTCTATTTACGATTACATAAAATTTCCATGTACGACGTGAATATCAAGGGTCACATACGAGTACAATGAAAAATAAAATAAAATTCACATTTTTCTATTCCTTTGTATAATATATGGGTAAAAATACTTAAAATGCAATGTTACTGCCATTCATTCAATTCAACTATGCACTTATTGAAGGAAATAAATAATAGGAAAAAAAATCCAAAGTAAATTTAATTAATATATCATGCAACCACTTCATTATAGAATTTAATGAAATCACACAATTCTAATTGCATTTTATGTTTATAAAAATATACGTTAGAATTAATGAAATTTAAACAAATCATTAACAGAACAACTTACATTAACACATAGCTACGGTATAAATAATGAATGGCATAAAATCCAGAATGCATTGGTTCATTCTCAATCACTTTACTATATTTTATACAAAGATGGTAATTGAAAACTGATTCTAAAGACTTCTACAATGATTTTCAGAACAATTCTATTGGAACCAATTTATTCAAATTTTATGATAAAATGTAAATCATTTAAAATTATTAAAAACGCACGTCTATATGCTGACTTATGCTGCTCAATTAAGTAAAAAAGAATTTTTAAGCTCAAAAACTGAACTAGACATAAAATTATTACGAGTTATTGCAGTAGATAAAATTATTAGTTCCAAAATGCAATAATTCCTAGATCTCTGACTAAATTCAAATTAACTACAACAAAACGCAATGTTAAAATTAATTGAATGTTGAACTTGCATACAATTTCATGTCAGTTTTACTGCAACATTTCCCTTTAAATGAGAATGGTATGTAAAATGATAATTAATATTTCTTTATGTTTAATTTAATTTTTCATTGGTTGTTGTTATCGATAATGCTAGATTAATGTAATTAATTAATATGTTATTAAGTAATACCATTTTCTGGTTTGTATAATTTGTTTTTAAGGTACAAGATCTGCGCGACTACATAGACCCAGAAATCTTTTTGATGAGCCTCGGCTTTAAGCATTTGTATTCCACTTTTATCACTAGGTGCTTATACCATGTAAACAAAGATGAGATGTAGTATATGCACAGGAAGAGTTTATAGCCAGGTTACTCAGCTGAAATTCTCTTTAAGTTGACTTGGTGATATGTACAAGAGTTCGATGAAGAGAAATACAGAAACAGAAAATAATATTTAGAACAAATGTACCAGTGGTATTTAAACGTTTGATTATGATATTTATCTGAAGCGAAGTCTAAGGGAATAATTTGCAGACAAGAGTTAACCAGTCTACACAATCATAATGGAGACCAGTTATATATTTAATTTACTATTTGATTAAAGGTCGTAACGAATGTTGAACGATCCAATAAATTAGTTTCAATAAAATCGTCTTTTAGTAGTACCTATTATAATATAATGTTTTTTTTAATTTGGGCAAACTGTGTAAATCGCATTTATATATTGCCACCGAGATAAATTCAAAATTTCAGATTGAACAAAACCATACATTTCTGGTTAGTTTTGAACATTTTAGACTGAAAATCTTTTGAAATTTACGGTCTATGGTAAATTAACTTAACTCTTTATTGCAGTTTCTAAAAAGTCTATAATATCAGCGAATATGTGTTTTAGCAACACGGGTTACTCTGTTAAAAATCAAAATTTCTGGTTACTGTGAACCAAAATTATGTCCATGGATTAAACATTTAAATCTAAAGCCAAGTGTCCACTATAGAGTTTTTTC
>JANSTX010041673.1:0-12692 GCA_027564355.1 Penthetria funebris | reverse complement strand
ATTAACATTAATAGTTTATTAGCATTGATAATTTCAACGATCAATACTATATGTTTGTTATACTTGTGTACTTTATACAATATTCTTTTATTAACATAATTAAAGAAAGATTGTACTGAAACGCCAATAAGTCATTATCAATTCTTAATGTGATATTTAATATTGAAATTTGTATATGCCATATAAGCATACTGAAGATATGACCGTATAACCGGAACTTCCAAAACGGAATTAGATGATCTATTGCATATAAAATATAATTATTATTTTATTTCATGTACCGATGGATGAATATTAATTTACAATTATTAGCAATTTGATCAAACAATAGAAAAAGTATTTAGTAATTAAACGATGTACAATGAACTATAAAAATAATAAAAAAATATGATACACCACCTTAATCTTTGCAGAAATAATTTTAAATAACAATACGAGTAAAGACAATTCGTAATATTTATTATAAACTAGAATTACAAAAATCTTTCTAATATTTAATTCGACAAAAACCATTATGTTATATAAACAACTAGAATTTCTGTAGTCAATATTGGTATATATTATCTTGGGCTATATGAATTATCTGCTTCCGACAACTATTTTTAACGTATTAATCTATTTGACGTTTATGGATGACTAAAATGAGAATGGAAATACACACTAAAACACACGACTTATTAAAATAGTCATTAACAAAAGTTTGTGAATTTTGTGTAAAAAGTGACGCAGTTTTAACAAACTCATATATGGTTTAGCTTACTTTCCTGATTTTGAATTAATTCTGTAATCTCAAATTAATATCAGATAAATAATAGAAAACCATATATCTTTGCGGATTTTCTACTTATTCTCCATTCATTTTTCTTGCTTGCCTTATTCCTTATTCAGTCGGCCCCCCTACTTCTCAATCAATTTCTCTACAAGTATCTATCTTGCGTAAAATCACTCTCTGCATTTAATCTGTTGAGAGTCATTTTTAACAATCGACAATGTAGCTTGTAGACTTAATGCATAACCTTGATGCACATCAAAGTTTATATTAAATGAGTTAAATGTTTCACAATTTGTTCGGATGCTAGAAGATAGATCTGAAATCTTAATGACTGCCAAACGAGATCTCTATGCACTGTGGAGGTCTTCGTATTATATCTGTAATTTTCAATCATTATACGAAGTATATAGCGTCAGTTGTTCATCTGTCTTTGATGAATCCGTTTATTTATGTTTAACGAAACTAAACTTGCGTTACATTTAAGTTAAGTTTCAAGGTTTATTAGGTTCATTTCATTTCCAGCACAATCAGCACACTTGCGAACTAACTAAAATATATTAGATATGTTAATCTGCTTTAAATTAAGCCATATGATAGTAACCATAAATGCTAATGAAGGCATAGAACTGCCTCTTTGCCTCTGATAAATTTGATAAAATGGCATCTTAGTGTTGCGTTTCGGTTAGTTTCTCCTTTCTTATGTATCTCTATAAGTACAAACTCCGGTTTTGTTTTACCATAAATAAAAATTTTAATAAATCACATTCAATTAAATAATTACCATTGAAGTTTTTTTTTTTTAAAAAATGCATTTCATTTTCAAATAACAACTAACATTAAAACAAACAGGAAAGTAAATTATTGACCACATTGTAAAATCATGAGGATAATTTTTTATAATTTCATATTGACAATTAAGATTTTTATTTTATAAATTCTATATTTATTCTTCAATTTTCATTTATAAAAAAATGTCTCGTTATAAAAATATGTAGATATATATTACAATATTCTATTTTAATGAGTATCAGAAGCACAATTAACATGTATTTATAATTTGATATAATTCTTTTTATTATTAATTTAAATAATGAGCTCTAAATTTGCCTCTATCTAAATAAATCAAGGATTAATGAAAAGATATAAAATGTATAACACCAACTTTGAAACAAAAGCTCAGTTCTTATGGAAACTTTTAACGTTTAAAAATTTTTTGCTAAATGAATGTCATCCTGAGACTTTCGACAATGAATAACCTCATAATTTGTGCTTTCGAATATTATACGAGAACTGTAAATTAAAAAATATACCGTCACATTTACCTACCAGCACCGCATCTCGAAATTACGTGGTACACTAGACCAGCTCATCAAACTGCTTTATACAATAAGTAGTAGCATAGCGTTAAGGCGCTATTCTAATATTATAGACTTGAGTTAAGTAAATTTATCAGTTTGTGATTTAACTTCGGTTGTCAAATTCCATTACCAATGATTGTGATGCGGAAAATAATATCATCTGTATGTCATTTGGAATTGTAGGTTAATATACTCTATTCCCATTACAGATGATAATTATATAAGTGCATTCTGAGTACCGTATTAAAAAAGTGGAAAATAAATTGTAGTGGGTGATACTATAATGATATTATTAATTAATAAAATTTTCAATAATATAATAACAACGTAACACAATAACTAGTTAATGGTGACCCTTTATCAACGTTGAATAGCAACGCTTGTAAATGTATATTTACTTTAATAAACATATTTTAAATAATAATTATTATATTAATAATAAAATCCAACATAATAACAAAATAGTGGAAAAAGACTGCATCAATTTTATATTTATAAAAAATATAACAAATATAATTTTGATTTAGAATATGAAGTCAAATTATTGCAGTACTATTGTTGTCTAAAAAAGGAACATCATAGATGCTTTGAAAAAATCCAACAAATTCTTAAATATGTCAAACAACGTCAACGTTTACGTTACAGTAATATTTTCAAAAAAAATATTGTACTCGCTTCAACGGCATCATGAACGCTTATATGACAAATCATACGTTACGCTCTACGTAACGTAGTTATTTTATTAAAACTGAACAGTGACATCTGTGAAAATATATTTTGTTTTATAAATAGAATTTAATCTTATAATTATGATATTAATAAATAAATTAATAAAATCTAGCATATAATAACATAATAATTGAAAAAGCTATATTTATAAAAAATGTTGTCTAAAAACAAACACATTTATAAATCTATCAAATACCGCAAATTAATTATTAATTATTAGACGTTTCCGAAATGTTCAATTCGTCACAAACTGTACAGTTTAACTATGCAATGAAGTTGGCAACATCTACTATGCGTCCGAAATGAATTACAAAACGAATATAATAACGAATGATAATGATGAAATACGCAACTCGTGGATAGTTTGGTTATGTTGTTATGACTCATATAAACGTTTATGAGAGCTCAATTGTTTTCTTTTTACAAGTGTTAAACATTATACTGATCAGCATATAATCACTGAAACAAACTTCAGCTTATAATCACTGAAAAGAAATGATTTCCTACATTTTAGTGTAATTTGGTTTTAAAAGAAAACCAAAAATTAATTAATTCCTATTTTATACTATTTAGTTTCAATTAATTATTTTAGTTTTCTGACTAAGTTATTAGCTTTAAGACTTAAGATTTAAAAGTGCTATCCGAGAGCACTGTTCTAATACATTACAAGATGTTAGCAATGTCCTCAACCACAGTTATGTATATGAAGTATTTATATACATATCGACACTTGGACCCATTCTGCCGACATCACGTAGCAGTAATTAATGCTTAATTATTTAATATATTACAAGAATTAAAAAAAAATTAACAGTCCATTGTAAGTAAAATGTTAATTGTAAATTTAATCTAAAGAATAAAAGATAATAAATTTGGGCAGAAACAGCCAGTATTGAGTGAACTTTGATAATTTCATCAGTCTTGAAATTACCCAAAATGACATTGTACGTATAGTATGCCTTATAAGTTATGTCAAAGAGTGGGAATGGAAATTGAGCGCATTGTTAGTTAAAGTATATTATTAAAACCAGTCATTTATGTCGACTTCAAGCAATTTATTGACCATAGTATGATGTGGACAATTCTTGAAAGTTATGGAATATCATCTAACCGGATGATTATGATCTGCGGCCTATATCGTGTTTCGCAATGTATAGTTTTCATCGTGGAAGATTTGGTGATATTTTTATTAAAACAGACATGTAAATTATCACCACTTTTGTTCTTGTCTTGGACTCATTTATGATCACTGTAATA
The DNA here is from genome assembly GCA_027564355.1 of Penthetria funebris. Classification (NCBI taxonomy): domain Eukaryota; kingdom Metazoa; phylum Arthropoda; class Insecta; order Diptera; family Pleciidae; genus Penthetria; species Penthetria funebris. Next base: position 8,576 of record JANSTX010041673.1, on the reverse strand, counting down.
CTTAATCACATAGTATCAGATGGAGTCTAAACAGTCACATTGATGATCTCGACTTCTCGTACGGCATTTGCCTGTTAGGGTAAACTGAGACAGACATAATTGGAATGACTTGTGAAATTCAGCGCAAAATCGGTCGTAAGATAAAATGCTTCAAACTTGCGATCAATGACGAAGGAAAATATATAGTAGAACTACAGTCGCGTAAACTTACTTTTTTATTATTATGCAAAAACACAAAAGTGGATCATCAGATGACAAATGTATCTAATATTTACAAGTTTTTAAGAGAAGAACCGCACGTTAGAGAAATGCTTCATGAATATACTATAAATTGATACAAAGAGCGAAGTAATTCAGCGATGAGAAGATTGAAAACGTATCTACGGTCAACTATGAATAAGGACAGATTCAACTCAGTATGTCTCATCAATACACATCAAAACATAACTAAACAGATAGATATTGATAAATTGTGCAACGAATTCATTTCTTGCAATGCATTACGTATCTAATTCAACTTACAAACGTTTAATTTTATGTTACTTTTATGTTAGCAATATAATAAATGTAAAATCAACACTTTTGGAAAAGTATACGCTATGTCAGAACTGATCAAAAATGTTCATAGTACACGAATGAAATTTGGTGTGGCAAACCCTTGATTGGCTGTCGATATGAATTTTATGTGACTTGCAACTTGGGTTCCATAAACAGTAGACTCGCCAAATGTTTGGTATGCTGAATATAATTTGGCGCACGTTACTAATTTGAAATAATCTAAAGTTGGGCAAATCAAAATGTCACACATTAAATTTTTAGGCAATAATTCAATAATACTTAAATTTTCTAGTCCTATACATATTAAATGGCAATGTGTTAAGTGTTGCATATCTGGAGACATTGAAAACGATTCTTAACCTAAATAGTGGAATTGAATTGATCATACACTGAATAGACCAATCAGCTATATCTTGACTGGAATCCCAAGGTTAATAGGTGATCCTGTCATCCAAAAATAACTTGCTAAGAACCTACAATAAAAATTCTAGTGCCAGTGGTAGGGCATGATGTGTAGTAAGAATACTGGGCAGATATCGTGAACAATGGACGATTGTTATTTAACGCTCTATGAACCCTATAGTAAAGTTAAAGATGATGATGATACGATTATAGTTGTGCCTTTAAACTGGTTTTAGAAAATACATTTTAATTTAGTGTTACATAAATCATTTCAATGTTTTTGCTTGTCTATTATTAATCTGTTATTTTTAGTAATTTTTATCACTCAAGTATTGCACAGCATACAATCATTTTATCAACAACTTAAATTACAGATATTCTCTTTTATTTTTAACATTATCGTATTTGAAATACGTTTAATTTTTAATTTGCTTTTTTACTAATTATCTAAATTGTAAATGCATTTATTAAGTATAATTTCTTCACTTACCTTTATTGAGTATTACTCATATCATACATGAATTATAATTCAGCTAATATCACAAAGTTCATTAATTATTAATTAAAAACAGGACGATAAATAAGCAATAATTGATTTAGTCAATTTATTTTAGTATTTCTATAAGTAGTTTTTCAATTCAAAATAGTGAAATGACACTAGTTTTTGCTTGCTATTTTCAGTATTTGATAACTACCAGATTGTCGTTTTCGCTTAAACATATACAATAATTTAATTAAAGAAATTAAGAAAATTATTTAATCACCGCTGTTAGTTAAGAAGTCGATTACGATATATGTAAAATTCCGCATGCAGAAGGATTGGCAAATATTTTGGTACGTTGAATAGATTCTGGCGGTCGTTACAAATTTCACCAATATCTGAAGTTGTACATATGTAAAACTTGCTGTTTATCTGAATGATCACAAATTTAAGTTTCCGTTAATAGGTGCCTAGGGTGCATACTTTAAGTGTTAATAGGTGCTTAGGGTACATACTTTAAATGGTCAAAAACATTATTAAATGACAATTTCTGGGGACTGATAATCAGTATGGTCAACAGAACAAAGTGGAATTAGATTAGTCATACACTAATTGAAGCGAAAAGGCGATTGAATACCAGGTGGTACAAAACCAACGTGGCAAAATATCGTTTGTCAGTTTAGTTTAAATTTATTACCATTGGTAGGAAATGCTATTTAGTAAGGGTACTGGCAAGTGAAGACGGTTCGTTGATTCTCTATATGTTCCCATGTAGTAAAGGTAAAGTTGTTGAAATAGTGTTACATTACAGACAACATGAACTTATGCAAAATTGCATTCTTAAAGGATTCATCCTACAGTTTTGAATGTGAAATACAAAATAATTTTTATACATTACATAAAGTTTAAAATTATACGAGATTAATTACTTTTGATACAGTGAGTCAGTCCTATTTTGTTTTACGTTGTTTCCTCAACAAGTAATCCTTGGAAAATTATTGTAAAAATGAGTTAGTTCAAAACATCCACTGCAACTAAATCTGCTCAGAATAACCGATCTACCAAAACCCCAGATGTTTCTGAATTGTTCACACGTTCCGCAAAATAACTTGATTGGTAAATATAACTTTAACATAACAGTAAATCAAATTTATTTACTTAAAAATTATATTATATATTAAAAATTAAACCATCATTTTCTTTAATCGTCAATTTAAAATACATTCATTATATGTTGTAAAATTTTACTTGTTTATAATTTTTTTTTCTTATTTATCGAACTAACATTTTGAATTTCATTCATAATATTTATGGTTACCATATTTGATTCATTTAAACTTATATGGAGTACTATACATTCTTTAAGTAAAATAGTAAAACTTATTTATAATTTAAATCTAATGTTATTCAGTGTTTTCCTTTTTGATGATAACTTCTTTGGGAGGTGATTCCTTACCATTTGTGATTGTAGAGTCTTTTATGGTTACCTTACCTAATCCACCAGGCATCATAGAAAGTGGAATTGTAATATATTGCTGTGAGCCATCTAAGAAGTAAAATTTTATTGAATGATATGAAGTTAAACTTACGCTAGTAAAACTTTAGCTTAAAATGGTTAGTTTACACTTGTTGTCTTATACAATAAAGTGATTGCATTTTAATCTCTTCAAATTATTATTGGGGGAGAGGGGAGACAATTCAAATTGTTTGTTAAATCTTGAAATATTTCTTACAGATAATACTGAACATGACGAATTGCTGTCAATAAGTTTAGTGTAAAAAATGTAGTGGTTACAAAATTTTACAAAGTTTTCGTTTTTTTTGTTGTAATTTTTTCTTACTATGTTTTATGAAACACGAAATTTTAGTAATTATTATTCCCTTTGAGCAACACATTAAGCCGAATTTTGAAACTCCTCTCAAGTAGTAATTCACCACTAAGAACACTGTTATAATAGTCGATTAGGATTTTCATACATGACACTTTATTTGCGACTGTCAATAATGTGAACATATCTTTATAACCTTAGATTTTGAGATTTTGAGAACGATTAGTTGAAAGTGAACATATTCAACAAAAATAGTAAATTACTTTATGCTAGGTTCGTTTTTTTTGTAAATTATTATTATAGGTTAAAATCTAACGTTATCGGCTAAAGGTGCTAAATTTCGCATTTATATATGCTTTCTTTTATTACAATTAAATTTAATAAAATTGGATTTTTTTTCATTTTGAAAACTGTGTGTCAACATCAATTTATAATTAGAAACACCTTATAAAAATAAAGAAAATATCTAATTTCAAGCTTTTTCGGCTAAATCCCGATAGTTATATGGATTTGTAACACAGTTGCGTTTTGTTTTTCATATAAATTTTTATTCTGAAATCCATATAATGAAAAAAACGCTCCTGTTATTTATTAATAAAAGGATTAAAACCTTGGAAGTTAATTTGCGTAATTTATAAATCTACAAAAAAAAAAAATTGTGAATAAAACAATTTACTATGACATTTTTTTTTCACAATAATAAAAACTGCGTTCAAATTTGTACTGAACTGTTATAAAATATTGCAGTAATCTCAATAGATAAATATAAACGATCTTCTGAAGACTATCTATCACTTAGCATCATTTTCAATATTAAAAGCCAACTTTTGGCCGAAAGTTTCCGGTCTTCGCATAAATGACCTTACCCTCTTCATCTTTTTTTCATTGATTATATTGGTAATATGTGCAACTCTTAAACTGCCTCAAATATTATACAATTGTCCTCAATTCTGTCCTTCAATGTTACTCCGGATATCCATCTCAACATTCTCATCTCGGTTGTGTATAATGTCCGCATATGATCTTTCAGCCCAACATTCAGAACCATAAGTCATTGATCGAACAACAGTTTCATACACTTTCCCTTTTACATTTAGTGGAAATCTTTGATCACATAAAAGTCCAGACATTTAATCCAACCGCAATTTACCGCATTTTGGATTGTTGTAATAAGGAGCAATGAATTACTTTCAATTTAATCATATTTTAAAGACGAATCTTTGGAATGCCATTAAATGGTATTCTACAGATTTATTTTGGTTTCCAGTTCAATTTATTCATTAACACTATATCATTTGCAAATAACATAGTCCATGGAAGAAGATCTGTATTGTACCAGAAAGTATTTTATAAAAATTGTGGTAGCATAGTGGTAAAGCGCTAGATTAGCATGACGGTAAACCTGAGTTCTTATTCTGTACACAGACTCAACAGTTTGTTGAATGTGTTTGCCAACAACTACACTGTTTTTAGGGCTCTAAAATAAATATTGTATTCATGGTCAATTTATTTGGTTTTGGACCCCTTCTATTTCATTTATAATATACAAGGTACTTTGATGTTTCTTCTATTTACACCTCCGCTAGTTCTGTATTTTCTGAATAACAACTGTACTTAATTAATTCTTCAACATTCATTTATGGTCTGACATTGAATTTGCCATTAAGCTGAAAAGAAACATCCTTTAAAGTTGGTTTACGCAACACATTGACAATGTTGCTGCATTTAAAGTAGTGTAGCTGAGTTTTTTTGCAAATTATCTTGATGTTGTGGATAAATTTAAATTTCCTTCTGAAAACATAGCTGAGCGAGGTGAACTGGTAACTTTCATTGGTATCATTAATGCTAATGAAAATACTTTGCCACATATTTTTGTTTTCTCGAGAGTAGGATATAAAGACATTTTCACAAATGAAACACCAGCTGACTCTCTAAGATTGGGATCACAAATTAAATGGATGGTTGTTGAAATACTCCCTCAATCCCTTTGCTATAATTATAGTTCAAGGGATCTAACTACAGTTAAGCTGCTGGATAAGGATGGTGAAGAGTTCTCCATTTGTTCAGTGTACATGGGACATGAAGCCAAATGAGAGAGGTGAGGAACATTTTGAATTTTTATTATATAATAATTTAGAAGTGTGTAACAGGGGTAGTGTCCCAACTTTCACTTTTGCGAGTTCGGATACATTTGAAAGTTGGGAAAGCATTATTGACATAACCCTGATTAATAACCCTAAAAATTCCCTAAAGGTTGAACGGTGGAGAGTGTCTAACAAGAGATCTTTTTCGGATCATAGTTGGATACTCTTTAATATCGGGGTCCAGGTTGACCGCCCTAAAGTATTCAAAAACCCCAAAAGTACAAACTGGAATAGATTTCGTAACATCATCAAGAACAAGGTAGGAGAGCGTCCGACCAAAGATGATGTGTACTCTGTTTCAAAGTTAGAGGATGAAGTTGAAAGGTTTGGGAAAGCTATGAATACAGCGTATTCAGTTGCATGTCCAAACAAACTGCAAAAACTGGAAAAGTTTCTGTGAATCCATCGAGGAAACAGGGAGGCGACCAGAGTTAGAAAAATTCTAGCTAAGAGCCACTCTAGCCCTAGTTTTCTCAAGACGAACAATGCTCAGTGGAGAAACACCAAAAGAAACTCTGAAGCTTCTCATGTCAACCCACTTCCCCGATTGCACAGATAATGTAATCGATGCAACGAACGGAGTTACTGAAATATAAGCAATACACACTAGCCGCCTTCTTGAATATAGAGGGAGCGTTTAACAACGTAAAGGTGGAAGCTATCAAAGATGCGTTCTTTCGCTTTGGTGTGGAGCCAAAGATTAGGAGCTGGATAGCATCCATGTTAACAACAAGAATAGTCCAAGCCGAACTTGGAGGCTATTGCATCAATAGAAATGCACATAGGGGTACCCCACAGGGAGGTGTCCTTTCCCCTCTTCTCTGGCTTCTAGTTATGGATGAGATCCTAAAGAAGTTGGAAAGAGCTGGCATTACAGCGGTAGCGTACGCTGACTATCTAGTGGTTCTGGCCTCGGGCATGTGCCCTCGACGATCAGCAGTATCAAAATGAGATCAAAATGACGTTGGTCCTCCAATTCACTTTGGGATCCAATATTACTCCAAGATACTTAGCCCTCTGCGAGAGTACTAGGGTTGTACCACCCATATTTGGGAGCCTAAAACTTTGAAATGTTATTTTCTTGGTAAACAGTATTAACTCTGTCTTCCCAGGGTTGACGTTAAGTTCACATTCTCGAGACAATGTTCAGGAAAGGAGTATAAAAGGGCTTGCACGGCTTTTTAGGCCTGTAGTAGAATGTTTGGCAAAACATGCGGACTTCGACCCAATGTGGTACATTGGTTGTTCACAGCAGTGATACGACCCATTCTAATGTATGATGTACGGATCTGTTAGCCGACCTTAGACAGAGGCTGCAATAGAACAAGAATGGAGCTGGTGCAGATATGCGTTCTGAGAGGTATTACGGGGGTGCTAAGAACGTTGCCCACGGAGTCGCTTAACGCTATTCTGTGTCTGATCCCTGTGCACTGCTACTCCAAATTGAAGGCCTCACGTAGTGCCGTAAGACTGAGAGCATTAGACGCTTTTCAAGAAAGGCCGTATGGGCATGGTAACATACTGCGCCTCTTACCTCATGAAATTATTGCACATGGTACTGAGTATTCAGCGCCAAAGTTGTTGCCTAACAAAGAATTCGCTACCAAATATCCCACATGAGCGGAGTAGAAGTACGAAAACCCCTTGGATGGTTTCGATGCCATCATTTTCACCGACGGTTCCAAAATGGAAACCGGAGTTGGAGCTGGGGTTTTCTCAGACACTCTTAGCGTGGCTGAATCCTTTAGGCTACCTAACAATTCAAGCGTATTCCAAGCGGGAATGTTTGCTGTATGGAAGGGATGTGCCTTATTGTTATCTGCTTCGATTCCCGTACAACGAGTGGCGATAGTCAATGATAGTATGGCCACTATTATGTCGCTTACCTCGTCGATCTGCAAATCAAAACTGGTTGAGAAGTGCTTCCTCGCATTGTTGGAGGTAAGTAACGTGGCCGAAATTACACGTTGTAGGTTCCTGGCCACAGGAACATTACAGGTAATAAGAGGGCCGACGAACTGGCCAGGCAGGATATATTACTGGCGGAGCAAGTTTCTCCGCCACTCAGCGAACTAAACAAACAAACTGGTTTATACTATATGAGTCTGGGCAATGCTAGGTGGAAAGGTCTACCTACATGCAGATTATCTAGGATTACTTGGCCCGAGTTTGGGCGGAGTAAAACGGAAGAACTCCCACGATTATCACGTCGAAATGTAGGCCGGATCGTGGCAGTACTCACAGGACATTGGTCGGTCGGGGACCACGCGTCAAGATTGGGTATCACTTTCAATTCTTTTTTATCACAGTTGCGGCGAAGTAGATGAATGGTAAACTACAGAACACCTTCTATGCAAATGCCCTTTCTCAGCAGAGATATAAGCTGCTGGGTAGGCATATACTACCTAATCTATTGGATATTGCTACTATAAGGCCAAGAGATCTGGTGGCTTTCTTAACGCCACGAGTTGAATTTAATGTGCATATCTGCAAAAGTCAACCGGGTTTCCTCGAGTTTGTGGTATCAAAACGGCACCTACGTGCTAATTGGGATCCTTCGAAAGCCTAGTCGGATCCGCCACTGCTAACTAAACAACCAACTCCCTAAATCACTCAGGGTAAAAATTCACATTAGCATCAATTAAATCATCCAGTTGCTAGATAATTTGAATACTGTATATTACGACAGAGGAATAATTTTGTGTATGTCGGTTTTTAATAAGTTTGTTTTCAAATCTAGGAATGCTATTTACTGTCTGTCTATACGATATGCAAAAGATGTTGAAATTATCATTTGAGGCTATATTTATTAACAAAAAAAAATGCATCAGTTTACAAAACAAATTTTTTGGTTAATGAACCAGACGTTTAAGTCACTTATATTTTAGATCAAGAATTATTTACTAATTACGTACAATTACTTAGTGAATAAGATGACTGAAGTTGCTACTAGTGCAATCAAAGATAATAACATGTTATTGACGGAGAATCAATTGAATTCTTTTGAAATTACACCTCCAAGTATTAGATAAACAAGAGAAACGTATAATTGGTTGTCAATTATTGGAGGCACTGGAAATTGTTCAACGGATCACAACATAATATATAAGTATTCATTAAATAGAATTCCAAAATAGTTGATATCTCGTACCTAGAATTTTC
>JANSTX010041662.1:0-12693 GCA_027564355.1 Penthetria funebris | reverse complement strand
AGAAACTTGTGGAGAAATAGATTGAGAAGTTGGAGGGCCGACCCTGAATAAGGAAAAAGGCAAGGAAGAAGAAGAAGAAGAAGAAGTGATTGATTCATCTTTAATCATAATAATAATTGATTACACATGGATTCTTCGAAATAAATCGATGCAAAAATTCAGAATTATGTTTATAAAATGTTAAAATTTAATGCCACCTTTTGTTTAGCTGTTAGTAAACAAGACAATCATTTTCATTGAAAAATCATTCCATCGATGATCAAGAGTCCCCATAATTGATCTGAGAAGCGGTTTCCATCAAAAAAAAAATTTATTATTAATATACATTTTCTTTTTCTGAAACATGATGATATAAACCACATGTCTCGAGATGATTTCTCATCTTTCACTACTCTAGAAAGTAAGTAAATAATTGCCGTCACTACAAGTCTTACCAACTTCACGCAGCTGTGAACACCACAGTAAATATTCAAAACAGAGTTCGAACGTAATACTGCTATTGTTTTGGATTTGACAGGAAAATCGTAACCTGCTACTGTTTGTAAGCTACCGCCTACATCTTTACATGTTGAAAAAAAAATTGTGTACGGAACCATTTAAACAATGTACTGGTAGCATCGTAAAACGCTATGCATGTGATTATAGATAATCCAAAACATCATCAGAGATTGATTGAATGGTAAGAACATACAGCTAAAGGTGTGCGATTCAAGCTCACGCCGCATACTGAACAATAAACTTAAGTTGATGTTGAAGTTACAAAAGCTTCATGAAAATACCGGCACAATAGTGCCAGTGAACTCAAAAATTTACACGCAACGCGTATTTGTTTACGATAGTGTATGATTGAAAGGAAAGTCCTGCAACAATTTAGACAATTGAGTTGTTGTGCACAATATAAACGGTTGCTTATGTGATGATACTTTGGTTAGGAACACAAACAATTTGATTTGATTCCAAACTATTAGACATTTCAAGAGGACTCGGTACCATCCCTTAAAGTCAATTTGACACAATCATTTTTGCAAAATCTAGTTCATTTTTTCGCAATAATGGCGATTATACTAATCAGACTTGTATCAAATGAATAATATTATGAATAATATTATAAAATTATTCTATTTGGCTTTTGTTTTAACGCTTTACTTAAACTCAGTAATCCAACTCGCAAGGGATTAAAGTGCTGTGTTTGAGCAATCTTTACCTTTCCCATTTATCCTGACTTATACAGTGTATATATCGCCTAGGCGTTCTTTCGTCAATTTATTATATTATATTAGATACACTCCAATCACGTCCTGGATGTCTGTTACCATCATGATCAGAACATTATTCTTACAAGTATTTCAAAATTATTTTTAAACTTACAATTAATATTTTACGAAATACTATCATTCAAATTCGCCTATAATCGAAAAAAGTGTCGTTTTTTAAATAAATCATATTTTTTTATATTTTCAAGTTCACATTAACAATATTGTACCTACAGTCACTTAACTATCAAATTGTATTAGATATCTTCTGTACCAATAAATGAACTCATAAAACCTTGCAATCAATTCTATACAGTCAGTTTATTTCATAATAAATGCAAAATTATTATATTATTTATTGTTCGTGAAATTCGTGATCGAAATCATCATCACAACATAACTAAAAAAAAAAGTGAATTCAAATCTGACCAAAAAAAATTGGATCAGACATTGTTTAATTTTTCAAATCTTATTGTTAAAAACATTACAAGATGATATATTCATGGTAACATCTACGTTACATTACGTTGGCGTATAACTATTTATGCATATAATTTTTTTATTTTTTGAGTGATCATTAATTACCAAATCATTTATTAATTACAAATCACTATTACTCATCTCAAGAACATCTTACAATTGTATCGCCACTCTCTTAATATATTATGGAAAATAAATTTGCAATTAGAATTTTATTATGAAATTATTTATTACGATTAATGCTAAGTAGTAACAATATACCTAAATGTGTGTAATAAGAAAACGTTTAAAAGTACTATCACTTTTACTTGTGTATGTGAACCAATTCCTCTCACTATACTAACCATCTATCTATTCATAATTATTTCATGAATGAACAGATTTTTTGAAGATATATAAATACTGGAGGATGGGACTGTATCAATTCATAAGTTAAACAACAATACTCTTGATAATCCAACAAGAAAAATATAAAATTTACTTAACAAAAATTATAAACTAAGCATTGTTTTAATTTAATTTAACTAAAGTTAATTTTTGCAGTTTAATTTACTTAAAAACAAATAATTTCAATAATGAAGGTATGTATACATGTGAAAAGTGCAATTTAAAACTTATTTGTTAACGATCTATGTTTGTCTTTGATTAACGTAGTCTTAAAATTTTGGTGCAACTTTTATTTTTGACTAACGTAGTCTTAAATAGATGTTTCGTTAATAAAACACTCATTATCAAATTTAAGTTATCAATTATTTATTGTCAATATTATAATATGGTGACAAATTAAGTGACCAACAATCGCCGAAATTACTCAAAACATATTTACCTCTATGTGGTGTCACCGATATCTCTATGTCATTATATTAAAACAAATTGTGCTAAATCAATCAAAAGTGTAATTTTTTTGATTACCACATTTAATAGGGTTCAGGAGTATTAAGTGCCATATTTCATAATTACTAGCAAATTTCTAGCATTTAATTCAATTCAAATGATTCAAAGAAATACATTATTCCAAAACTATGAATATAAGTTAATAATGAAATTATGGTATATAATCCTTACATATTATATTATAGTAATAATTGAAAATGTGCTAATTATGAGAGATATTAAATATATAGTTTGTTTAAAATACAAATAATAATACCTTTTACCAACATTTTCAAAATGTTACATAGCAACGAACACAATAAAAAAATAATTTGAAAATTCAAAAATAGTACTGTCTGTCTATCAATTAATTTTATAAATCTAGTAAGTAATTAGCAGTGTGCACAAAATATTTCAATTTACGAATTCTGAAGAACCGATTATAGCAATATCAGAGTTATTTTGTATAAAAATTAAAAATAAATACAACTTTTTCGACAGTGCTAAGTCTGAAAAACACGATTACTTTGCAGCAGTTTGTTCCACTACTTGTGCTATTAACCACTAATGATTGGTGTGCAATTGCTATTACATAATGCACACCTAAAATATTCGTTTCCCTATAGTTGATGAGTATTAATACTGTACGAATATACCTTTGCATTTTTCCACAATCTTTCACTCCTCGATCAACTATGAAAGTTACTATTAGGAATGCCGTAACCTGGATTACATTTAAATCCTATAAGCTACATGAAATTTAGCCATATTATTCAAAAGCACCATTGCAAAATATTAAAGTGTGGATTTAAACTAATAGTTCTCATGAGTACAGTAATTACAAAATTATTTCTAAAGTAGATTTAACCGCTATGCACCTTTAATACCTATCCATTTTTTATATATATACACTGCAGTGCGATATTGTGTTCAGTTAAACGATGATCATTATTATATGAATAATCTATAAAATATAAACCAATAATCCTTCAAGTAAAGTTAGTAAATCTTTATTATACCTAAACTAACTATTTGCACTGTATTTACAGCAGAAAAGTCTGAAAAGATTGTGAAAAAATCATTAAGTTAGAGATTAAACAGCATTCTAAATTAATGATAATTAATGAAAGTATAAATTGTGTAAAAACTTTGTACTATCTAATCTAAGTATCATGCAATGGAATATATAACATGAAATTGTACATATTGCAAATGGTCATTAATTTGTAAATGATATGTAGTATAAAGTAGTTGCATTCAATGACATGAACTAGATTAGTACAATTTGTTTAATTCACAAGCACCTTTTAATTTATATATTTATATGCAAATAAAAAGCTTTAATGTTCTTTGAATATTCAAAATGACACCTTAACATCGTAATGTCGCCCTATGTACTCATGTATTATAAATCTTCAATTATGACTAGATTAATTAAAATTGTGTTAAGATAATACATTACAAATGGCAATTAGCTCTTACAATGAAATAGTTCTTTTCAAATTCAACATTGAACAAAAATCAAATAAATTACAACTAAGCATATATAATAATATTCAAAGTGTTGAAATTAGACTATATTTTTTATAATTGTGTGTACTTTAGAAAACGATGGAAAAAGGACATCTTTCAGAAATTTGCCACAACGGCGCTATCACAATTCTAAATACAAATTTCACTTAAAAACAGGTGCCAATGTCGTACAGTTTACTTTAGAGATATATGAAATTACCAATTCGTCCTTTTTTATCTCACGTAATAAATAAATCGTTTCTAACTTTAGGAATTCGACACAATCTTTAAATGTTAAAACTTATTCAGTATATGAATAAATAATAATGACGACAAATAATTTTCGAAATATTATGTTGATTCTCTGAAAAACCATAAAGAAAAATATTCTAAATTTAATTATGCTATAAACAGGAGTATTTTATTAAAATTCAGAAAAGTATTTATAACACTTTTCTGATTTTTAATAAAGTACTCTCATTTTCTTGCGAAATTTAAAGCTTAAATTTGAATTAAACGAATATCACTAGTACAATTATTATATGACAAGGGTTCAGAAGGAATAAGAACCAATTTTACGAAGTTTATTATGTGCGCACCATCTATACGGTATTCCGAGTAAGATTGGTTTATTTTTTATAACTCACCAATTATTAAAGAAAAATACTACACAAACATATTTATAACCGACTATAATGAATATTAATAGATCATTATATTTATGTAGAAAAAAACTTATTATTTATATAAATCTACTTTTGCAATCTTCTTCAATCAAAACAGACACAAAAAAAGTTCCATTTTTGTCTCGAGATATACAATCTTTTTACTATCTTCAACTAAACTCATTACACAATTTAATGAAGCAAAATATTTGATTTTACAATAGTGAATGCAGAAAATTACGCAAATTCTTTTAAGGTAACAATCAAAGTGTTTATGTACTCGCATTTAAAGATACGGGTATACCTGCATTTACATATTTTACATATATAACTTAAAGTCATTATCACGGATTGAGTATGTTGTTATTTTACATATCATCTTCAAAACATTCTCTTATGAAATTCAGTTACAATTTCTGATCCACTGTAAATACAACAAGTATGTAATATAATAAATTAATAGAATAAGTTATTAAGTAATAATTCTGTAGCTTATTCCAATTTATATTTTTAAAAAATCTGAATTCATGTGAACGGGTTATTAACCATTCTACTATGCCACCAATTTACTCGTAACATATAGTAATTTATTACGAATAATAAATAAAAAAAACTGATGAAATTATGATTCCAATATTTAAACAAAATCATTAATTTTAATGAAGATAACTATAATATTGTAATTAGACATTATATATTATTTTGCATGACTATTATGTTTTTGAATTATAAGGCACAACAATACTCATGAATTATGCCATTCATATTTTTTTTGCATACATTCAGAAAAGCAAATATTATGAATATTTATTGTTTAAATTTGCTTTTTATTATTAACGATCTATACTCGTAATTAACAATCAATTTAAAGATCAATCAACAAAGAAATAATTTTTTTTTAAATATTTGAAATGATATAATACCATTAACAAAGTAATTTTATCTATTAGAAATATGTATATCATATAAAAAATGAATCGTAAAATATTTGCATAGCCTACATGTTACTACCACTCAATTTGAACAACTACATATTACATAAACAAGCTAATTATATTGTGATTTTATTTTTAAAGGTATTAGTAGCTGTCACATTATTAGCACTTGTGCTCATCGTAAATGCTGAACCACCAGTAAATAATTATTTACCACCACAATCAAATTATTTACCACCATCGGCAACATATGGAGCACCATCAAATTTCCGTTCAGGAAGTAACTCATTTAATAACCATAATTCACCATCCACATCGTATGGCGTACCATCAAATGCAGCAGCAGCACCAAGTTCATCATATGGTGTACCATCATCAATGACATCTGCCGTTTTCAAACCACAATCAACCTATGGTGTTCCATCACAAGGAGGTTATAGTAATGGCGGTGGTTACGGTAATGGCGGTGGTTATGGTAATGGAGGATATGAAAGTAACGAACCAGCCAGATATAATTTTGAATACAATGGTATGTATACTTTTTTAATTCAATTTATTAATTTTACTAATTTGATTTAATATTTTAGTTCAAGATTATCAATCCGGAAATGATTTCGGTCATATGGAATCCCGTGATGGTGATAGAACAACAGGCAAATACTATGTTTTATTACCTGATGGTCGTAAACAAGTAATTATAAAAAAAAAATATTCATTTATTTACTGTATATAATTAAAAATAATTTATTATTTTTAAATCATTTCAAAAAAGATTGTTAACTACGAAGCAGATCAAAATGGTTATAGGCCAACTATTACATATGAACAAACAAACTCCGGTTATAATCACAATGCTCAACAAAGTAATAACTTCAATGGATATTAAAGGCTCTCGAATTATTTATAGACAAATTTTTTAGCAATATTATGAAAAAAAAGAAACAAATCAAATTTTTAGAATTAAATGAGGAGTAACAAATTGTTTAGTTTTTACATCTAAATAAATTTAATAAATGTATTGAAATAATTGCAGTATGTAGAAAGTAATTTTAATTATATAATTGTGCAGGACACAAACAAAAAATCAATTATTTATTTGAAAAATAATAAATCAATTTTATGGATTACAAAATTACACAATCAGTGATATGCAATTTATTATGGACATTGCATTTATTAACTAATAATATCAATGCTTTCTATAATATGGAGGACATATGAGGTGCATATTAAACAATTTGAAAACCTTATGAAATTTTAGGAAATTGTAAGCATATGGATATTTGCCATATTATACGTCTAAATAATGCAAAGATCATAATAGAAATAAGCCAATTTAATAATTGCAAATCATTGCAATAATGAAACTCGTTTATATGCATTATGATTAATGTGTTACTCTATTTATTATATTTTAGATATACGTTTAACTTTTGTATTTGTTATAATTATTATGAAATATATAGTCAAATTAATTGTAAAATAATAATTAAATCGAATTTTACTGAAACATATATTCTATAGTATTGGTCGTGTTATGATGCGGACAAGTCTAGAAAGTTATGGAATGCTGTCTGAACTGATGGACACATTATAAAGTTTTGCATAATGGAAGACTTGTGATTAGATGGGGTCTGACTATGGCAAACTGAGTCAGACATGAGAGTAAAATTTTAACGATTTATAAATAAAACTTACAAGAGAACTTCTATTAATTCTCCAATACAATTGTATCTGTAGATCTTACATTTTTGGACCTTTTTCACATGATTACCACTGTTCATTTCATGACCGTACCTTCTATATCTACTTTGAGTGATTATATTGATAATAGAAATACTTTTAAGCCAAGTGTACACTATAGAGTTTTTTCGGTAAAGTGTAGTGCTTAAAGTGTACAGACTCTACCTACAGTGTGTACACTATAGAGATACCGTACTCTGTAGAGCTGTTGAAGAGCAATTTTGAGTACAGCTCTACCATGATTTTTTTAGACTGTGTACACTGAAGAGTAATTTTTCTTTACTGTAGAGACATATGGTAAAGTTGATCGGTTTTGATATTCTATTTCGTGTTTTCTTTGATGTTGACGCCGTTTTTCCCCATAAAATGCAGATTTTATTTAATTAAATTGATTTTATTTTTATTTTATTAATATTATTATTATTTTAATTAATTTTGGTTTTTTCAATATGTCAATTCACATGAAAAAAAAAAACAAAAACATACGCCTACTGCTACTGTAGAGGTAAAAATTAAGGGCTTGCCACACAGGAATCGCATTCGCGTACTATTCAAATATTTACTCGGTTCTTGTAAAGCTAATACTACTCTAAATATATTAATTTTGCAATTAATATAATCCTACTATGGAGCACTTCGATTTTAATTTAAAAAAAAAACTAAAGAAATAATAAGAATAAAAAGAATACATCAAAAACTGTGTATTCGTGATGTTTGTTCAAAAATGATATACTATTATCAAAAATTTTGAAAATTGTACTAGTGTGTATTCGCGTTGTATGGTACGCGAAATTTTATTTTGGTCGTCAACATAACCTCAAAAACATAAATATACAACCGCATATAATAAAACTTTTTGTTTTTTTGATATTTTAAATTATAACCGCAAAATAAATAAATTCTAAACAAAATAAATTAAAACCACAAAATATTTTACATTCGTTCGCGTGTCCTTGTGGGCGTAAAGTAGGGTTATGGTTAATGTAAGCGAACAGTCGCTCGCGTAGAACTTTGGTATGGCAAGCCCTTTATCAAACATGTTTAGCAAAGCGTAGAGAATGTGTATGGCTTTGCCATTCACAACAAGTAGCGTGCACACTAAAGAGTTTTTTAGTCGAGAGAACTTTCACGTAGAGTGTGTGAAGAGCGCTTATGTAGAGCTATACTGGGTGTATACACTTCTCTACGCGTCATTACGCGTAAGTTTTCCTCTACAAAAAAAAATATATTATATATTATATTGCATCTAAACATTCTCATCTTAGTTGTATGCAATTTACTATTAATATGTATGTATTTCTGTATTTGCCAGTTATTTATTATAAATATTTCATCTTCAATCATAAAAACAAAAGAGGATGCAATTTGAACCAGAATTTTGAGTAATCTTGTTGAAGTTTGATATGAGAGTGTTATTAAATTTAGTGAAGAACAAGAGTCCTGATGCACACCAACGTCAAAACTGTATGGGTTAGATTTCAATTGCATTTATTGGAAGCTAAACAAGTTTTGTGGTGACGAATGGAGTGACCGACTATCATCGAGGTTACTCAACCAATCTTCATCTCTACGCGGTGTCACCGGTAACCCGACCACGGTATATGTCAATAATGGGGTGTGCTCGAGGCTAAAAAGATGATGCTAATGTCGTATTTGTCAACTGGTTGAAAAAAACACTCAACAAGCTAGGTAGCTGGGGATTTATGCACCACTCTACTGAAATATTCAAATGAATAACTGAATAATTATGATTGATTCTATATTTTCCAGTTGACAAGTTTCAATTAGAATTGTATTAGTTTACATTTGATGTTACATGCATATTTGAATGCTGCTATATGCGCCCACGAGGCGGAAAGGTTTAGATGAAACAATTCTATAACATCAAATGAACGACATGTGTCGAAAAAAAAGAGTTTGGTACTACGATTTAGTAGATTGGAAAGGGTTACAAGAATTTTAAAACAATAAGTTTTGTTATGTAAATTTTAGAGATAGAACATGAATGTTAATGCAGGGGTAAATACCTTTGTAACTGTTCTCTTAGTGGGATAAGTTAAATGTAAATCAAATGTTGATTTACAACCGCGTACTAACACTACTGCAACACTTACAAACCACATTCAATTGTATGCTAATTTTGAAAATTAAAGAATTCAGTACAAGATTTTAGTTCAATTGAATGTACTATGTCAAAAACAATTCGCTTATTAATAAGTAAGACATAAGCTAAGAAGTCACATACGTCTCATTAACAGTGTTATAAATCATCATTGACGGGGTAATAGTGCATCTAGATTTATACTAATAAAATCAAAAAATTTCTTGATTAGTTTCTTCTAAATTTTTAGAATTGATGATAATTCGCAAACCTCTTCAAAGATAGAATATAGTTTTAAATAAATCCTGTTATCGAATTCAATCGGAATGTACAATTTTTTCTATTCTGTAGCCCAATCAAAGAATTGTTATACCCAGGAAAATATGTGATATCAATTTTAACTCTAAGTGAAACATACACAGGTTAAAATCAATATACAGTAAATAATTATCGTGTTATACTTTCCAATTTTCTATCTACTTGAATAATATTATAAATACTTTACAATTTTTGATAGTTTTGTGCAAACACCATTTCAGTTATGTACTACACAATGGTATTTTAATTAGCAGCAATTAAATTGAGATTGCATTAATTGGTAATATTGATTTTGGTGTCTTTCCTAATAATGATCCCAAAATAAAACGTCTATCATGTTTATCTAAACACATTGCATGATAATCACACTCCTTTTTCCAAAAGGTGAATTCAGTTGGTCTGTTAATATGTATCATAACTTAATGCATTCAGCAGCTGTTCGACACAAAATTACACCAGTTCAATTTTATGCACACAAAATTGCACTATGTAAACTTATTTTGAATCTTTTACACTATAGAGGTAAATTATTTCTGCAGTATTTAGTTTATGCTTATGCTCGCGTAGAATCAGCTAGACTACAATTCAATTGTTGAAATCAACCAGGCTGTCGCATTGATTCTTACAAAGGATTGCTAGATCATATGAATGTTTTAGCAAATAATAATACCCGCATCGGTAGCATTTATATCTTACATTCATCTTTTATTGGCGGTCGCAGATTTATGTCAAAATTATATCAGGATAATATGGCTATGGTACGTAAACTTGGTCGACCAGACTTATTTATCACGTTCACCTGTAATCCTATGTGGGATGAGATAAAATCCGTGCTTAGTGAATTTCAAATGCCGGTTGATCGACCTGATATTGTAATACGAGTATTTTATTTAAAACTAAAGCAATTTATTTACGACATTGTTAATAAGCAAATATTTGGTACAATAATTTCGTATGTATTCAGTATTGAGCGTCAAAAACGAGTTCTTCCTCACGCTTATAAATCAAAACAAATTTAGACCAGCGGAAAACGTAGAAGACTTAATTTGTGCAGAACTTTCCGATAAATTCACTAATCTGTCTCTCTATATTATTATTATAAAACTTAATGAATCCATCATGCGTTCGTATGGTGAATGGAAAATATTCCAAACATGTTCCTAAATTTATATAGCTGTTTCTACTATATAACTCAAGATAACTATCCAAAATATAGAAGACGACAGTATATATATCCAGCTCAGATTCCAGATACCCGTTTTAATATTACTATTGATAACCGTTTCTTAGTACCGTATAACCCATTTTTATCCCTATCGATAATAATTATAGATCGCACATCAAAAAGATAAAAATTCGTGTTCAACGATTTTCGACGTAAGTTATTAATTATGACGAGATCAACCAATATCTTAACTGTCACTATATTAGTGCACAAGAAGCTGTCTGGCATATATTTCAATATCCAATACACGGTCATTCTTATAATGTTGCTATCACTTCATTTAAAGAACGGGCAGAGCATATTCTTCCAAAAAAATGACGTATTATAAATGAAAAAGTGCTTAATATTCTGAACACTGAAAATGATCAAGCTATTTCATTTAATTTCAATCGTCATCAGTTTCCTATACGGTTAGGATTTGCGTATCGGTTTATATTTTCCACTTCCGAGCAGTGCATTCGAGCGAACTTATATTAGAAATAGTTGCAAGATCGCGTCAAGGATTCTATCATGGTTTAATGATTACAGATAATGTTGTATATAAAGAAATATTCTAAAACGATTATTATGTGTTTTCATTCACAGTATTGCTCGTGAGGTATTTTTGTCACAGCAAAACTTCAGCAACAATGTATTTTCGATTTAATCACTATGTCATATTTACCAAATTTTTTACACATATTATGCTTGCAGCCAGTTTTTCCTTTTTTATAACATGATACGTGTTTAAAATTTTAAATCAATAATTTATATAGAGTAGAAATAACACAAAACGTTAAGTTATTAATGTAACAAGAATTTTTCTCGAGCCGTTCCGCGAGCCGCAATTAAATACGAATTTAAAAGGTCAATCGATTACGGACGATTACGCAACTGTTTATGTTCGTTCGCGAAGTTTTCATTGAGTCATATCATTCTTAACTTGGACGGAAATAATATTTGTTACAACGTTGCACTTAGTCGTTCATATTTGTTGTCAGTAATTTAAAAGACATTTTGAAACACATATGGAACGATAATAATAACCTAAAATGTAATAGCACAAAAAGAAAAGGAAACACGGGTACATTTATCGAGAGCCACAAATAATCCTTCAAATAGCCGCATGTGGTTCGCGAGCCACAGGTTGGCCCCCTCTGCTATATACCAATAAGTTTCTGCAAGTGCACAGGATTTGCCTAGAATTTAAACAATTACCAATGACGTTTGCCCAGTCAAGTACTTCATACGACACAGATGATGTAAAGTTAGAATTTTTAAGGTTAAATGAACATTTATAGAAACTTTATTTATTTAAGTTTACAACTCTCACTACGGATTAATTAAGAACATTTTAGTGTTTTAGTAGTATATGACATGATTCAATTGAGATCTAACATTTGGTATTTAAAAAAATTTCTTATATAGTTCATCTGTGAAAGTCCCAGTGAAAGGAAGAGGTGTTAAATAGAAATTCATTAAGCCCTAACTCTAAAAGACACTAAATATGAGCGAAGGGCATATACTTACCGAAGATAGTTGGGCTACGTTGTGAGTTTATGTCCTGTTCTCCCATTGTTAGTAATGGTCAATATACAGATATAATATA
>JANSTX010041651.1:0-12694 GCA_027564355.1 Penthetria funebris | reverse complement strand
GTTCAAAATGACTTGAACAGATTGAATGCAGAAAGTGACGATACACAAGACAGAAACTTGTGGAGAAATAGATTGAGCAGTATGAGGGCTGACCCTGAATAAGGAAAAAGGCAAAGAAGAAGAAGAAGAAGAAGAAAATATAAACTTTTACTTAATATATTCGTATAACAAGATCTAAATCACTGCAGGAACTAAGTCATTGCATACGAAAACAATATAATGAAAATAAAAACATTATCCTATAATTCTCTGATATATCTGGTGGTTTTCAACCTATCGTAAATCCTTTTAAAACATAAGTATTTATATATATACACGAGAATGTCTTGCAGCCAAACCATGAGTATCTCAGAAATACATAAAATATTTACCATACATAAAGTTATGTCACGATCTACAAATTCGATAAGATTTAAATGAAAAATTAAAATAAAATTTATTTATTTTAATTGTTACTAAATAAAAAATTTACATTTTCAACGTTTTTGTTTGTTGATTGTGGGTTACGACGCGACAAATTTATATGTACATGTTGGCAAAAATTTATACGATGAAAATATCTTTTTCTTATATTTTTGCAAAAATTCAAAATATATTTTTTCTATTTTAAATTGGAAAGGTAAAATGTTTTGACAATTTCCCTTCTGTTTCAGATTGATTCATTTCCACTTGAAAATAAAAAGATAATAATTTGCATTGTACCATTTTCAAAAATGCGATGTTTTTGCATTTTGTTTTATTATTTATGATAAACAAAATAGAGAAATGTTTCCATTGGATAAATATCTTGGTGCTAATTTTGCGAAAAAAAAATTCAGGACGCTAATAAAGTTAATTACTGAATTATTATTAATAAAGGTAATTACTGAATTACAGGTGAATTACATTAAACAATACATAAATAAAAATGTTCATTTCAATTATCAATTTCAATGTCTTTTCTTCACCGTTCCACTTAGGAGTGTTATCATTTATTTATTTATTTAAATTAAATCAATATTATCAAATAAATAAAATTTTCAAATAATAAAATTCTATAAATATATATGTATATACCTTTCATGGTTTCTTTTCTACTAATTTAATTTCCATAAATCGTTCAAGACATTAAAATCCTTATTGATTATATTTAAGAGAAATTCCGACATTTATCAATATAATTTATTTAACTTTTTTTTAATGATCTCACCATATACGAGTACCTTAAATATATGAAATAAATACTTCAGTCATTCATCTGTGTGTTTGACATAAAAATAAAAAAATTGATCATAAAAACTGTTGTCACCTAATATTGAAAAAGTCATTAAAATCCTTTCCAGAAAAGAAATCAAAAATTTATAGCTTTTTAAATATAGTACTTACATTATAGAATAATAATTTCGTTTTTTAAATTTTAAATACATTAAAATTGTGATAATGACTATAAAACTTATTATTTTCTTTCGTTAAATATATTTATGGACTAAAAGTTTTATGCGTTTCTTTCCTAAGAACCTCTTCAATAGCAATCTAAACATATTTAAATATTTTAATTTATTTATACAGATTTCATTATATATATTCAATATATCAAATGATTGACGAGTACCTTTTTTGTATGTTACAAAAAAAAAGGTGTTCGTCAATAAGCCATATGAATTCCAATCATTTAAGTATAATATAATTTCCAAGAGCTGATATTATGAAACGTTTTTTATAAAACATTCACAATTGTTCCAAATCTAACAATCTTTAGTTTAGAAAAATGTTTTCGATTGCAAATATTGTATATTATCCAGCAATCGTCAGCTCTTCGCTGTAGTTGTAAACTCCATACAAAAAATTTATTTCATTAAAAAATAATTTTTAATTTTATATAATAAATTCGAAATCCTTTTCTATTCATTTTTAACTAAATTTGATAAAATTAATAGTAAAATGGCTTTTCTTTGTATACTCTTCTATCCCATCATTAATACAAACAGTACATTTCCAGTGATGTTAATGATTTTTTCCCACTTGCCTGAAGGAATCAAAATTTTTTTGTGGTTTCTGCATAAACAATGCAATTACAATCTAGTTACACTGTGTTTTAAACTACACAAATATAATAAATATATAATATAAATATAAAATAAGGACGATTTAATAAACGGAAGAATATTATGAAATTAATAAAAAAATGCCATTGAATTTTGTGTGAATCATATAATAATAACCTATACATTTTGTATTGCAATATATTTTGTTTTAAAGAAAAAATTCATAAAAGCAATATCGGACATAACATAATGTTTCTAAATTCTTATTTTAGTATTTGTAAGTATAATACTGGGATTTGCATATTCAATATTTTTCTGTATGAATCTACTTAAAATGACTAATATCATCAATTTACCTAGCAAAAGTTCCAGTTTGATTCTATAGACACCAACAAAAATCATAAAAATAATGGTATATTTATCCCCAATGTATAGATTAATACTAAAATGGATGAAATAAATAGTGGAGCGGCATATCATTAGACAAAAATTCACTGAATTTTCTGTAAAATAAAATTCAATTATCTTACCAAAGTAATGAAACTAAAAATTGTTCTAAATAAGT
This sequence comes from Penthetria funebris, assembly GCA_027564355.1. NCBI lineage: Eukaryota > Metazoa > Arthropoda > Insecta > Diptera > Pleciidae > Penthetria > Penthetria funebris. The sequence goes on along the minus strand of JANSTX010041651.1, from coordinate 10,105 downwards.
TCTAAATATTCTAGAATTGTATCATTAAAAATGCGATGTGATAGAAAAGTTCTAAATATTATATTGAGAATAAATAATACGTTCAAAACCAAGTGACGGTAAACAAGGGATCAAAAACCATAGCAAAGTGGTCTACTCAACCTAATTTCCATTCAGGATTCATTCAGGACTGCCTTTTTCTATATATACTAAAAATATATGTTAATATTATAAATATGCATTAACATGTATATAATATATAAAGGACAAATGGTATGGGTCAATAATCTTTAAACCCTTAATTTATATGATGTTAAATTATATTTAATACACATTGCATCTATGATTAAAAGAAATTCTATTGAAACTCGAAGCGAGAAATTGAAAGTAATTTAGTGATATACAAAATTTCAAATATTTTTCAAATTAATTTAGGTGTGACTTTAATAGAATCAAAAATAAATAATTTTCCATCACAAAGCTACATTATATCAATGCCATACATAAAATATTCTTCTACAGTATTTAATAATTTCAATTCCTGAAATTATAAGAATAACCCATTTCATCAGTGTGCTGTCAGCATCTTGAATAATTTATTTTTCCAAAAATAATATTTATGCACATTAAATTCTTCACTAAAAATAAATGTCCTGAAAACTACAATTCAAACAATTTATACTAAATAACCCTGTTATTAACAGTTTAACATTTTGAAGTAATTTGTTCACAATTATTATTATTATTATTATTATTATTTTTATTATATTAATAACCAAATATTTATGAACACTCACAATTAAAATTGTAAATGACAATATTTTATTTCTTATTATTCATGGCATATTTAACATGAAAATTGTTTACATCTTAAATGTTAAAATTAATAATAAATGACTATGTGGTATGATGATGATATGATATGATGTTCATAAGATCTAAACAATTTAAGAAAATTTGTTAATAATATAATATTAGAGTAATAAATCAGTTTATAGTACCCCAAAAAAAAAAAAAAAATATCAAAAATAAAATAAATTTCATTAAAACTAAATATAGTTTATTATTTATACGAATTTATTTGATTTTAATTTAAAATTAAGAATAATAATTTACTAGAATTAAACCTGAATATCAATAGAGAATAGTTATGAAATTCCATATAGTATGAGGATGTATAATATGGAATAATGTTTTAAACATTTAAATGAGAACCTATATACATAATTCGAATGGGAATCACTCGCAATTATTTGTGAATCATGAAATTAGAAAAATTGATGATGCAAACGGTCGTAACACAAAATTAATTTGCCGTTTATAATATGTGTGTTTAAATTTGCACACAAATCGTTATAAGTGAAAAAATTTTGAATTAATTATAATAATCCTGTTCTACATCTGAATCAATCATTGAAGTAGTACATATAAATCCTATCCAACTGCTTTTTTGGTGATATATTTTTTAACTAGCCGAAAAATACGACAGCTATTATTTTTTTTCGCTCTCTATCCACACATTAGATATTCATAATAATTATGGTCGAGTAACAGGTAGATATTAAAATTTCCAAAAATACTAAATATAACCCCAACAAGTCATATAAGATAAGAACAAAAATAAAATTATTTTACATTCTTTAATATTACAATAATTAATTAATTATCAAGTCCTGCTATGTACTAAAGTTTAATAAAATATATATATGAAAACCTATAATTCTAGAAGTTATTCAACAATTGGCAAATTTCGGTAGAATTTCATTGGTAATTTATGAATAAATTTTATAAATTATTATTAAAAACCTTATATTAGATAATAGCCTGTGATATTCAATTTTACATTTTTCGTTAGAAAATAAAAACAAAAACGATGCTGATGCTTATCGGCGTGAGATAAATTAGAATAATTTACATCAAATCATATATGTTGATATGATGGCGATAGTATAAATTAGAATAAATAATAACAGAAATCTAACAACCTTGACCAAATCAATATATATATATATATATATAAAAAAAAACACAAGTAATCAAATTTTTAAGTAATTTTACACTAAAACAAAAAAAATATTGCTATTCGTTAAAAGCATAGTATGACAAATACCTCTAAAATGCTTGAAATTTTTCTTAAACACCAATTGATATATGTAAATTTTCATATGCAAATTTTGATATAATAATTATCATGAAATAATATCTTAATAGTATCAACATTTTGAAATGAGTAAATTTTAAAAGTTAGGTAATAAATTGCGATGACTAAGAAATCGTTACATCAGTTACAATTTAATATCTGTCCCATATATTTACATATTTATATCAAAATTATATATACATTTTCAATGAGCTTCACTGTCTTACAACGATTCAACTTTATTTTTTTAAACATATTATGGACACATAATGCACATAGAATATTTATTTACTTCCCGTTTTCCATATGTTGATCAGAGTGAATATAAGCGATACCAATACGATTTTCACGGCGGCCATTATTATTTTAAGCTTATTAAACTTTTACAAAAAGTTGAAATTTAAATTCAACTTTTTTTAAAATTTTTTAAAAAATAGAAAGGACAAGTACTTTTATTTTAAACTTATTGTTTATATTAATATTAACGTCTGTCATTATTATTTTAAACTTTTTAAGCTTTAACAAAAAATTTAATTACGATTGGCCATAAGTTAGAAATAAACTGGTCAGCACTTTATCTTATTGAAATTTTCAAAAGTTACAGAAGACTTGAATATTTTGATATCAACCCTCAAAAAATTCAATTTTTTATCAATATAATATTAAATGAGAATTTGTGGGGGTGTTCTCAGAACTTGACGTACACTGATAATGATGAAAATTCATATGATGATTTAAAGTATTTTCTTTAACTAACACGAATAATTAAAACAAAAATAATAATTAAATGTTTTGTAAATATCATTATTATTATTATTCATCTGCTTGTTAAAATATCTAGCTGACATTGATTTATAACATATAAACTACTAGATTATATAATTTAAGTGGTAAAAGGTTCTATACATTCAAAAATTGCTCTCTTGAATCAAAATGTATTTATATGTAAAATATGAAATTAAATTTATAAATTTGAATTTTATTATTATTTGTTGCAAATTTTAAACGTAAATAATTTTTTTAAATTTGCAAACGAATCATAAATTATCTTCAAAAATATACATACATTGGTTTATGCGATTTTTCTCTTAGCCATTTTCATATTGCTGGATTTTTGTATTTTTCTATTTCAACATTTGAGTCCTTTTTTTTTCCTCATCACCGTACTTCACTTATTTATGTGGGACGATCACTTTATACAGATCATATATTAATATATATGTATATATATATATATATATATATGTATATATGTATAGGTATGAAATATTTGTACTTTATTTAAAACTGAATATACATATAGTAATTTTGCCCACCCACGAACAAATAACACATAACGTATTAGACCTCATAATCATAATGGACTGGACAAGCTATTTTATTCGTGTTTACAGATATCTATTATTGCACATTCAGGTAATTTATATCTAATAAATTTATTATGTACATATAATTAATAAATTTTTTTTTTTACTATCGTAGACATAGGGTAATTTTCCATTACTTGGTGTTTTCATCAGCATTTATTTAATAGTTTTTTTTTTTAAAATTAACTTTGATAAATTATATATAATTATAATATAATAAAAGGGCAATAAGTTAGTGCATATAATAAATTATTGTATAGTACTTAAAATGTTTGAATTATTAGCAAATTATGATTTAAAATTGAATTCTCATTAGTATATGATTGTGATAAATTCAATATGAATGTAATAAGAACTCATAAGAAGAGATTGTATTGAGAAATTGTAATTACATCATTAAAGTAGAATTGCTATACAAATGAGGTTTCTAAAACATTTCGTTGAAGAAATATGACGAAATTACATTCGGTTGAAAGAATATGGCGAAATTCGTACTCAAAGCTTTGGCAATAAATTTCCTTTTAAGGATTTAAAATATGCTGATAAAAGGTTTTATATAAACATTTTTAAATAAATTATTTTCGGATTTTGATTTTTTATAAAAAGTAAAACTTTTAATAATGATATGATGATATCCTTTCTATGAAGCTTTTCGCCTAACTTTATTATAAAGCTTTTAAAAATATTTTTTTTTAATTTTCTTGAGAAAAAATCAGTTATTCTACATAAACTTGAAACTGATAAACTTTTGAAGCAAACACTGATAAAACATATTTTGTTTAACGTATCGCTCAAAGGTGCTATTAGTACCTTTTAATAGCATTTTATAATTAAAAATTAAAATGAAACTATGGCATAGAATTCTCAATTTATTAAATGTATATAAATCGATACATTCTGGCACTTACACTGAAATTAAACAATTATTTTTTCCCATTTTTGAATTATATGCAATTCACGAGTTAAAGTCAATGTTTATTCACCCACAACGAAATAATGCAATGAATTTAAGTGTTGAGTATTGGGTTTTTTTTTTTTTTAAACATTTTTTCAAAGTTTTCTTATTTTTATCGTACTGTCTTGTATTTTTATAATATATGCATTTGATACGTACGACGCGAAGATACGACCATATTATATATATATATATATATATATATATATACATATATACAAGTTGTCTTCAGTACTTTATATCTAAACCATGCAAATAATTTCTTCACTCAGTAGCCAAATGTCATGTATTGCATAAAATCCGTGATCGGCAATTTGTGGGCTCCCTTAACAAATTACAGCAGGTAGCCCTGTGTGTGTAACTTATCTCTGTCAAGAATCAGTTCTTGAATAATGTTCTTTATGTTTACCATATGCAAAAAAAAAAATAAAGAATAGTAGAATCTCCATCAGTTTCTCGCATTAATTACTGAATGGTGGTTGGTGGTACTCATGCATTTAAAATTTAATTTTAAAAATAATAAATTTTACATATTATATGGAACAATTTGTGTACTTTTTAACACTAATATTATAATTATTGTATATTTTAAATATTGAATTTTATGGGAAATATGGTATTTGAATCTGACTACACAATAGAATGTGAATGTTAAATGTGAAATATTTACTTTTAACAAAAATGTTTCTTTATTACAATAATGTAAATGGAAAATATCAGAGAAACGTGCTGTTTATTATTTGGATTTTTTTTTTACTTTTTTGTTTGGTAAACATTAGGATACTGGTCTGGCATGAGTTCAGTATAAAAGCAATAAATTTTAAACGACATAAAATAGGAAATAGATTTTATGTCTGATCAATAGTCTGCATTTTATTGCAACTTATAAACATTTAAAAACAGTTGACGAAAATAAGTTTAATATACTTGATAGTATCAATATCTTCTTTTACTCCAGGGGGTCCATAGTTATGTGCGTATTTTGCAATATCTTCGACTGTTCATCTCAGGTGTGTGACCAATCCGATTTCACTTTCTTTCAATTGATAATCCAATGTTTATTTCCGGTGGTAATGTCGAAGAGATATTACATGCACTGAGTCAGAAGTTTAATATAGAAACTAGATTTTAACCGAGAGTACCAAAATAATTTTTTAATACTTGAATGTAATTATTGAAGAATTGAAAAGTATAAAGGTGGTTAAAAGATATTTACAATATTATTTATAAATTCACTGAATTTTTTTTTTATGGGAGTATTAAAATATAAACTTGAATTGAACCGAGTCTACATTATATTACATCCAAAGTTGTTTAAAAAATGAGTATACATTTATTTAATCACATTTTTAAAATTACGAAGACAAACTAAATTTAATTTAAACTTTTAGCATAATATCCAGAATAACAAAAGACTTACCCGATGTGCACAAAGTCTAATATAAGTCCATTTTATGGCATCCTGACGTCGATGTCGAGTTAGAATATGTTTACTTAAGGTGAACCTACTATCGACAAAAAACGAGCTAAAATCTACCGAAGGCAGACTTAGGGCTACTAAAGAATTTACTTCCGAGTTTACGGTATGTTCACTTGATTGTTTGTCTCCCGCATGATTACTGTAGATGTCGACTATAAGTAAATTTTAATGTCTACATTATATCGCCATTAAATAAACGTACCTATGTTGACGTTAAACACTCTGCTTAGTCGACTGGAGAACTATTTAACAGGCCGCCTTTCATTTGACTTTGCAATGACTTGCTAAGTCAAATAAAATATATTCTGCCTGTAAATTTAAATTGAACTAATTAGTACACCAATTAGAAAAATTCAAAAAAAGAAAATGTGCAAGCACAACACCATTCGACTGCAGTAAAGAAACAACTGACGATTTTTTAAAAAATTGTTTGAATTTGTCGCCAATAAGCGAAGTTGAACGTTCATGTAAGGGCGCATACAGTCGATATATAAGTCGCCTTTAAGTCACCTCATATTACGATTAGAAGTCACATACTGCTTATAGACTTCAAAGTACACTATTCGTTGACTATAAAGTAAATCTATAGTAACACCTTACTAACTACATATAATTTAGTTGGCCTCAAGTCGACTAGTAACTTTTCTTTTCATAATAGTCTCACAATGTACTTTAATGTCCACTATTCGTCGCGCCTACATTTTACCGAAAGACATGTTCATTAAGTTAAAAATAATAGAAAAACGACTTTAAACCGGCAAGTTCAACCGAGGACTACCATTGATCGACCTATAATGAACCGCTGACTTCTGTGCTCATCGGGTTAGAGTTATATTTTACCAAAGTAAATTGCACATTTTTACTGAAGGAAAAATGCAACGACCATTAATTTGTTATATAAAATAATTGAGAAATTAAAACGTTCATCCAAGTCCGAAAATAAAGTGTAATCACGAAAGTAATATACACCTTTTCTTATTATTGTATTTGGCTTGTAATAAATGATTATATTATAATAATATACAAAAGCGATTTTATCACAAAATCACTAGCGACATCGATACACTGTATGACTTTGTTCAACAATGCATTAATATAATTATTTATGTATTTGTCGAGAGTGATTTTCTTTATCAAATGAAAAATGAAAATTTTATTATATAAAATTAAGCATGCAAGCGAATAAATAATAATTTAAAAATAATTACACCATTTTATTAATTTATTATTGTCTATAAAATTCTTGATATACACAATTTTCAATGTTAAAAAAAAAAACTATGTCGCACATGAATACCGTATTTATACTTATAATTAATAATTAAAATAAAATAATTAAAAAAAAAGTATCCGATTTTTTATTAAACAATTTTTGTTCATGTCTTTATGTTGTGTAAGCATTCATTCGATAATATTATGGAATGAACTATAATCGATTGTCTGATGTTTATCAGTGTCAACAGGGTAAACTAATTAGATAATAGCATAAATGTTAACCCTTCAAATTAATTTTTTTTAAATAATACCTACTTTGATGTTGAGAGAATTTCATATGATATATTCCACATGCTGTAATTATAGTATCAAATTTATAATATAAAAGTATTGATATAATATTTTCAAACTTAGGTAGTGTAGAAAAAAAATTTTTTTGCACAAAATTGAGTAGTCATTGTCTACTGCTCCATATAGTGAAAATAACATTCATGAGCGCAATTAATAACTGACAGTCTATAAAATGAGATTTCTAAATTTTGTGAATATTTTGTCAGTCAGATAGATCGATCAAATTATTTATCCATTGTAGTAATACGAGTAGTGATTGGGAAATTGGTTTGATCTGACTTTCCATTTTGATCACGAAATTAGTGCTATCCGATAATTATTCAGAACTTCTTTATCTTTATTTCTACTGTATTGTATTGATTTGATTGCTAAAATTTATTTCAATGGATAAAATTATATACAATTGTAATTTTTGATCAGAAGAATAATATAATTCGTTATTTTTAATTTTATATGTAACAACCTGTTGTATTATTTGAATTAAATACGAATTGAAGTGATGATGATAGTGCTTGATAAGGAATTAAAAGATATTCTTTTTATATTCAGATGAAAACTACCATAATTTATCTTAAGACGTAGCCATAGTATATTTATTAAAACAAAATCATTGTAAAGGAATTCTTTAAAGAAAAAAAAAAAAAACAGTGGCAAAGTGTAAAATGAATTTTAATAAAATTTTCAAAAAACCACATAACCAATAAACATTTCAATCACGTAATTAAAATATTTTATTTTATACGTTTTTATTTATTATTAATCAGAAAAATTTCTTAATATTATTATGTAGAAGAAAATGACAGATATTTTATGAGAGAGATCTTTCGTTACATAGATAATTCTAAGCGTGGCTGATGGAACAATATTAAATTCGAGGTATATAAATGTATAGTAAAAGTCAAAGCCAATATTTTTTTTTTTTTATTTAAAAATAATATTAATTTTATATTTATTTTGTATAATTTTCTTCTATTTTAATCGTGAACCGATCTTATATGTCTTCAACGGGCACTAAGAAGAAGTCACGGAATTATGTATCACTTATATACATGTATGTCCACGTAGGTTGTTTATTCGGATTCGTTATTTAAGTATCAAATTACAGTAAGTCTTAATTTTTATAGAATAAAAATTTCAAACTGATTTTATCCACAAACTTTATGACCAAGTGTGAAATACACAAAAGAATTATTAAGTTGTTTGAATTACATATACATACTACTTTAATTATATAAGCAAAATATTCTGCACACGATAAATATATCGATATAAAATATCTGTTTTTGATTTTGTTTATGGTTTTGCAGACATTTACTTCATCCGTTTTGTTCACCGAAAGACGGCATGACATCTTACATATGGATAAATAATGAAACAACATGTACACATATGTGTATAGTTTTAAAATTTAAAAAAAAAAATATAAAAATAATTATTTCTAATAAAATTATTGTCATCAAGTTTTCCATATGGATTCCAAAAGGTGATGTGATAATCCTGAAATGGATAATATTGAAGAAAATCATCCATAAACGGTGGCAAATGATCCATCATTATAATCGTTAATTAAACATTTCATTGTAAATTATGTACATTTATTTTTTCATCCCTAATTTTCCTCGACGAAAAATTCGAATGCTTGTACACTACTACATCAGCCATTTTTCAAATTGAAATTCATCAATTCATAACAATTTTTAACTATTCCATTTTTATGGATCAATTCTTATTGTCAATGATAAATAACCAATTTATTCAAAGCACCAATGCAAGATGTTGAACTTTGGTTTCGAACTAAAAGTTCTCATCAATGCAATAATCATCTAATATAAATGTATCTATCACACGTGAAAATCGAAGGATAGTCCCAACGATGGTCTGTATTTTCCATTCCTCATTTATATAAATAAATATAATACTCGTATATAATATGAAACATGTAGTTGACCAAACCTTTATTATAATTTATAAAAACGTACAGACTACATGGTGAATGTAAATCAAATATATTGATGATGTCGATGACCATGCGACACTCCAGACACTAAAATCACGAATAAATGCGCAACGACTGTCTACATATTTCATTCTTAGACACGAAAACTCTATCTATAACCGTTTCCGAGTTAATTACATTTTAAATAAAATACATCTTCTAAAGATAATGAGTTCCTAATATAAATTCACAATACAATGTACCACCGTTTTTCTTATCAAAAACAAAAATTGCAATTTATCGTAAACTGTTAGAAATAGAGACATGCTATAAACGGTGAAATACATAGAAATGTCTACCATATTTTATACAAATATGCCAGTTATTCTGCTACAACAATTAGTCTAAAAAAACGAAAATATCGTGATATTATACGAATTTTAGCATCGCTGTACAGATTATGATTCCCTAATAGCAATCCGCAATCCTATGAAATGTACCACCGTTTTTTCATCAAAAACAAAAATTGGAATTTTTCGCAAACGGTTAGAGATAGAGACGTGCTATTAGAAAGATTTTAGTATCACTTTTACTTGCAAAAGATGTGCAACAACTTACTACACATTTCATCCTCAGACGCGAAAACTTTAACCGTTTCCGAGATATTTGCATTTTAAATAAA
>JANSTX010041650.1:0-29702 GCA_027564355.1 Penthetria funebris | reverse complement strand
TGAGTACCGTATTCAATAAAATGAATATATAAAGGTCAATAGCCTACTTGAACAAGTGTACTCCAGTATAAAAAAAAGTGAAGATTTTGGAGTTAAATAAGCAGTATTATAGAAGAATCTGATTTGAAGGATCTACTTGTGACGCTTCATAAATAGATTTACTTATAATAATTTGTAAAAGACTCAAAATGATGGAGTCTTTTACAAATTATTATAAGTAAATCTATTTATGAAGCGTCGCAAGTAGATTCTTCAAATCAGATTCTTCTTTCATCATTTTAACCGAAACTCCTCATGGGTGCACAGGGCGGCATGTATTATTATGCTAATCTGCAGTTTCCAGTACACAACAAAAAATGTCAGCCAGAAAATTGTACTCGAATCAAATATACAACGAAAGTGGTGTGTAAAGCAACAGTTACATTGGAAATACTTACAAGTTGTTTTTTTAAATTTAATAATTAAAATGAAATACAACTTTATCTACTACAATTTTAACACAGAAACTGCAAACTTTAAGCTATACGTAGAGCATTAGAAATTGATGCATTATTCAATCAGTCAACAAGCACGACATCAACGACATTTTTGTACCTTCAGTCGCACGACATTACTGAGATATATCGTAATCGAGTTACTAGTGACACCTCGTGGCGGTATAGATTTGCTGATAGATGGCATTATTTGTTAACCAGAACTTGTACACCTTTTCCAATTTAAATTTTGTGAGAACTTTTTTTTATTGACAATATATTTTGATAATTTATTAAAACAGGTACTTAACTATTACGAGACATAATTATATATTGATAGTGAATGTTTCGGTCGACTAACATCTTATGGTTTCTCAAATTGCCTCTCACCGATGATCGTGATAACTATATCCTATACTTTAGTTTGAGCAATGTATGAGTTACAAATAAAACTGACAGAAATTAATGTAGAACATTTAAATATAATTTCCGTACTATCTGATTTGATCATTGATATGCAAATATTCGGAAATTTTTGTCACTTACTTATGGCCATACTTATTTAATTTATAGAAAATAGTTATCATCCCTGATTTGGATCTATTAAGCATTCAAAAGAAAAAGTAAAGAAAAAAAAACTGAAAAGATTAGTTTCATAAAACAGAAACCAGTTACAATATGGTTATGTGTATATATAAATAGAATATTTAACAAGACGAAGACATAACTATAATAAGTAACAATCACGACAATGACGAAGGTATAAAAAAGATCATCAAGAAGATGCTATCTTCTACACATAAATTTAAATATATTCATACGCGAGTATCTAACACATATATGGAATATATTCACGTATTTATATACGACTGGCCTTCTCTCTAGGTTACCTTGTTCATAGTTTAATGACTATTTTATTCATATATTTAAATTTTATAAAACATATTGTTAAATAGAAACTATGAATATATAAAGTATAGGTTAAAGGTACGTAAAACATTTTACGAGTACATTTTCTTGATTATCTATTTCTATATTTACAAATAAATTTGTATTTGCCGCCATATACTCATACGTAAATAAATAGAGAGGTAGGTGTATGTCGCTACGGTGTGTCAATAAAAAGATAAACTTTATGGACCTATATTTTATTTTCACTCTTCAATGATTCATTAAAAATGTTAATAACAACAGTTTTTTGAAAAAAAAAAAAAAATACGAAGCTAAATTGTCGTGACAACCATAATGATGTCGCGAGCAGGTACCCACAGTATCTAAAAATATTGGTGACCATATATTTTGAAAATATTTAACGTTTCAATGAACTTTTTAAATTTCAAAATAGCTGTATGGTTTGGTGTATGTCAGTTTTACTCAGAAAAATTTGAAAACTAAAACTTTTCGCAGAGCTTTTCATGAATTTAAAATCTGGAACCGCAAGTTTAAAAGTAAATTGAGTGCGTTATGATATATTCATACATAGTTTAATTGCCTATATATTAACTATACCATTGGTGCATGTCAATTTTACTCACAATTAACCACAATAACTTGACGCCTAAAGTTTTACGTAGAACTTGAGAAATCTTTCGATGACTTCAAATATAATGCAGTGATCTTACATAAATTTCGGTAAATGATACACCTGCCTTCCTAAAGAAAATGAATTCAATAGTGCAGTTTACCATTGCTGGTACTTGTTCCATCAGCAATTATTACAGATAACTTCTGTAAAGTCATATTAATTTCAGTTGAGTAATTTTTAAAGATATTGCGATATTTTACCGACTGCCCCAAAAAAAAATAAAGTAATGCTATTTTTTGTGAAAAACGTATAGTTTATCGACTACGTCATTTCTTACATATTATATTCGTATACTAATGTCTTTTTTTAATTGTCCGCTTTCAGAAACATGCTATTAATTCCGAATTAAATAACAAACATTCTCATTTTCTTCTACTTATAACATCTCACATGTGTGTTGTGGCTTGGCAATTATTTTGATCTTTTTTATTCTATCGCAAATTTATTTCTCATTTATTATATTTAAATGCATAAAAACAATTCTTACATACTCGCATTCGTGCATCAATATTGTATATGGATATAGTATAACATTTAAAGTATGGTAAATAAAATAAAATATATATTATATAGAAACACAAGTATAACTCTAATAAATTAACAACAGCAATAGTCTATTGCCAACAAAAAAAGGAGAAAAAAACATAAAACAAGACAAAAACAAGTAGACAACTGAATAAATAATAAAAATGAAAGGAATTTCTATGGTTGATTTTCATTTTTGTTCAGCTTGTATCTCTTTAAATATACGACTATGTGCTTGAAATTGAACTCAACTTTTTATTTCATATTTGTTTTTTTTTTTGTTATTATTTTATACATTTTTTTATTCTTATAATGATCATTATCGTCATGCATTTAATAAGTAATAAAACTTGGCAAAGAAATAAATTTTCTGCCACATTAAATGAATAAAAAAAAACAAAAAAAAAATGTAATTATAACCGCACATATTATGTATTTAAATTAAGAAAAAAAATTATGTTAACAATATTTTCATAAAACTCATTTTTTTTGTTTTTTGATAATAAACACATGGCGCAATCCGCAAAAATTTATCATACTCAAGCTTTGAAGTCAATATTCACATGCGTGCAAAAACAAAAAAATTGAACGCATTCTTAAAACAATATTTTATAATAAAATAGTTGAATCCATCTACGTTTAGAATTAATATAATAATCAAAAATGCTGAAACATTTACACAGAATTTTAGTTCATTGTCTTATCAAAAATATTCGCAAATTCGTGGTTATCATAATTTTATTTTGGACAAGAAATAATCGATATAGAATTTCAAAAGAAAAAGCGAAAATATCATTTCATGCTTTGATTGGCATGACAACCTTGTTTCGAATTTTATTTTCATGTCTTCGAACTTTTCATTCTTAAAAAATTATTGTCTTTTAAAAAACAAAACAAAAACCATGCTTTTTTTCCCGCCCGTGAAATCTTAAATTTGTTTAAACATTTCCATATTTTAAATTTAAAATTTAAAATTTATGTACGGATGTAAACACAATAATAATAATAATCTTAGAAGTTAATTGTAAATAATTATTTTAAAATTAACGTAATGATGTTTGTTTCTATATAAATTTTAGTTTTTTTTTTTAGTTTATTTTTTATAATTTTAAATAAATAAACAAATTACAAAATCGTATTATAATAAAAATAATTTTTAATTATGTATTTAAAAAAGAAAAACAAAAATTATGTAATAAAATAAAGAAAATATAATAAAGTCGTGATTTAAGACAAGGAAAATTATAATAAAAATATATTTTGATCAAAATAATAATTGAAATGAAATTCAATGGTTTTATGCTTTTTGTGTTCGCGTTTCAATTTATCTGTCTATTTATCTGTAAAATAAACAATAGATAATTGGAAATTCAAAGGTTTTCACTTATTTGTATACGCTTTTTTCATTAAATATTAAAATCACGTACATAAATAATTTTATTAACAATATTGAACTTCAATTTATTGTATTAAGAATGTAAATATACAATAAAATTGGTCCTTCGAGTAGAATATTATTAAATTTTTTATTTTTTTTATATCAAGTCAACTTTCAGTAATTTTCATGCACAAAATAACCTTTTTAAGGGACTATTGTATTAAGCATATTATTATACTAGTTTAAATTGTAACAACCATATATTAAAATATTATGACCGAATAAGTTGTGAAAATATACTTTTGTATAGGTGGATTAATTTTCATGTTCAAAAAATTATTAATTTTTAAGAAAAAATGCTCATTGGAACTATAGAAAATTTTTCTTAATGCCATTGAAGAGAAAACTTACTTGTTCACTGATGTTACCAAGCGCTATTCGATGGAAGAAAAACGAAAAAAAAAAACTATTATATCTTCTTTAGAATTTTTTTTGTTTCCTGGAATACCGAATTATATAGAGTCGGTTTATTGTTATGTATATCTGAAAATCGTAGTCCTGTCACTGGATGTATAAAATACGGTACAAATTCAAACAACATGAGCAAAACTTACCGTGTTGCATGCAAACTAACCAGATTGTGCTTTAGAATCAGAATGTCCAATTCAATCTAGAGAAACAGTTTGCTGATCTTAAATAGAGTTCAACAAATAGAAAGAAGTTAAGTAGTCAGTGATCGTGAACAATAGTGGTTATTCGTTGACGCCCTATAATCCTTATATCAAAAATTTGAATAATAACTAAGAAAAAAAATTATTCAACAATTAATTATTGTTATTAATTGTTGAACGATGATGATATCATTCAATGAATTTTTATCAAAATAACAAATTTAGCATCAGGTTACGTAATGAATGCAAATAGCATAATTATCCAATTTTAAGACTTATTTTATTTAGTTTTTTTTTAAATACAATTTGGTTTTTCATTTTGAATTATTTAAATAACAACAACTAACAGTTAATCTCTGAATGTTTGTAGTAAATTATAGCGTATATGCTTTATGAATATTAAAATAAATTTAATAAGAACGATTTTATAGTTTTATGGACTTTTCAAAAGTATACACCATACATTCATCCCTATATTTGTAAGGCAATTTTTCCTTAATTTAATAATCATTATGTTTTCTCTATCCATCATACTTGCGACAGGTACATTGAACGCACTCATTTCCCATAATCATAATAACGAGTAATAAAAAGGATTATAATTTAATAATGTTCTCCTTAAATATAAAAAGTTTACAAGGAACTTTTAAAACGGTAAATATTACAAAGCTATTTGAAGGATAAGTGATTCATTGATAGGGGAGTGAATGGGTAAAAAACGATTACTTCAAAACGTAACCAAATCATACAAATAGATTTTTTTTTACTGGAGTACACACGTAGGCTATTGAACTTTTAATATTCATATTTGAATACGGTACTCAGAATGTGCGTTTATATAATTATCATCTGTTATGTCGGAATTGAATATATTAACCGACAATCTCAAATGGCATGCACATATATTGATATTATTTTATTCGCAGCACAAATTTAGTCATACACACAGGCTAAATATGAATCAGTTTTATTAGTGCATGTGTTATGATCGATATTAGATAGCAGCGAAGTGCCGTATATCCTAAGCAACTAGACCATGTAATTACTAGATTAGGTAAAATAGAAATAAAGTACTAGATTGTACAATATATGTAAATGACAGACATTTGACAAATGAAAAACTGTAATACATTGGTAAAAATTCGGTCTATTCACTAATAATATACTTTGTTACCAAAGACGACAACATTCGTTTTTTTTTATTGAAGGGGTTTGCCTTGATTATGAATCAACCTTTAAAAACGCATTTTTCAATTATTATTAAAAACTATACCTACACGTGTATATATAGTAAACAAATCAAATATTTCAAAAATGTGATGAAAATAAATGTTTAACTTAACCTTTAATAATGAAAAAAAAAAAAAACCAACAACAAAAATCGAAATGTTTATTTTAAAAATCGTTTTACATAAAACTGTATACTAAACGCGTTATGTTATTAGCACTCAAATCATTTTAAAAACCATTAGCAATAATAAAATTTGTAAAATCATAATATTTTACGATTATTTGTTTTAAATGTCAACAAATTTAATTACATTTGAAATATTTGTTATATGTGGACTGGTTTAAATAACATTTTATAATACTGCAAATCCATGGGGAGGGAGGCATAATGATTCTCTTATATCAATATTTAATTCGTAATAAACTTGTTGAATTTAATTTAAATGATTAGGCAATTATGACAGTTTATTAATTAAATTAATTATTACTTGAATATGAGTGATGTTGTAGTGATTTCACTTTTGTTTTTAACACTGTCTATTACATTCGTCAGCATAATAATTGTATAATTAAAGAAATTTGAATGATTTCAATCAGTGAAATGACCTACTTAGAATTAATTAGCAACAATGAGTAAATTATATGCAGAGTTTAGTCACCACTGAATGGATAATGCACAAGATAAACTTCACAATATCTTATTTATTGAAATCCTTTTTCGCTGTTAAAAAATATGTACTTTATGGAACATGGGTTCCATACTTTGTCATATTTCTTACATTGCAACTATCCTGGTATTTTTGAATGTCTCAAACAACCAGGAAATCATAAATGCACACTACGAATACGTAGTATTCAACAAGATTTGTATGACGTTTAAAATATTAGGTATGCAGAAATTTTTTTAATCAGAGATAGAGATCTCCTAGTATTTTTCATAAGTTTCCATATATTAACGAAAATTTCACTTGATTCCAATTAGTAATAGGCCATCATAAATACTTACGAATACAACATCTGAATAATTCAGTAGAGTGATTCATAAATTCTCAGCTACCTTAGTTTGTTGGTGAGATATTTGTAACCAAGTAGACACAACGGATACTCAAATCGACAAATCTTATGATTGAGTTACAGGTGACAGCAGTTAAAGATTGATTGAATTATTTAAGTGGTATTCGAACACTATATATTCCGGCACCAAAAACTACTAAATTGTAATTACCAATGTTAACAAATAAATTAAATCATATTATTATGTGTATTATTATATTTTATTATAAAATAAATTTAAAATGAATTTTTATTACATAATCAAATATTATGTACTGAAAATTATTGCATTTTATTGTATTTTTCCCAACACATTTCTTTTGTATATACGAGGGTGGATTGATAAAAGTATTTTTTTTTGTTTCTGGCTATCAAAATGAAGCGAATTGTCTTTTCTGTCTGAAATTTTGCGCATGCAAAGCATTTGTTAAGCTCTGGTTTTGTATGGGTGTTAGATTTTCTTTTACATAAAAGAAAAATATTGTTTGCTTTCAATGGGTCTCAAAATGAAGCGAATTGCCTTATATGCTTGAAATTTTGCATGTGCAAAGAATACCTGATTTGAAAAATAATATCGTTTTTGGTGCTAATATGTATACTCTCTGTCTTTTACTTTCATTATCAATCCACCCTTGTAGTTTTATTTTATTTTATTTTTTTTTTGTATTTGTTGAAGCCAAAAGCTATTTATTCTCCATTCCCAATTTATTTCAATATGTGCTCATAAATTGTCTATTTTACTTTATTTCCATCAACAAAACTAAAACTAAAATATCAACGTATATATAAGAGCATTAGTTGTACAATAATAGTAGATAGCGTGTTGTTGATATGTTTTATGTATTCCTCAATTTCAAATTAACTTATATTTATAATGTTAATTAAGTTAAAATGTTTTATAAAGGGTGTCATATATTAAATAGTATATAATATGAGTGTAATATAGAGATTTTAAGGTTATTATACCCGCGTAAATAGAAGTTTTCTGTTGGTCGTTTTGTATAATATGTATATATAAACATAATTTACTTAAGGCGAAATGAATCAACTGTTCGATAGAGGTCACTTAATTAACATAACCTCACTCGAAAACCAATCATTACGTAGTTTATAGTGAAAACACGCTTTTTTGTGCATAACAACAGTTAATTAACTTTATTGAATACAATGTCTGATTAAATTATAAGGCAATTGAGAAAAAAATCCTTTTAAACATTGAAAATTATGTAATATAATAATATAATACATTGGAACCAAATTCTTTTCTTTATAACTGTTATAATTAATTGCAACACAATTTAGAACATATTGTTAGTTATCTTATACACAAAAAATTAGAATAATTCACGTGTACACATTTAATGTTAACTGGATAAAAGGACCGTTTTCTCCATAGCAAAGACACACTCTTTTTTGATATTGACAATGACAAGTGAAAAATGAACTAAATAATGTACTCATAAATTATAACAGTTACGTAGATTCTTTTTAATTACATTAATATCATAAATTTTATTCAGAAATCAAATACGAAAAATTTCTTACAAATACTGATTTATTTGAAACAATTTTATTTTAGTTAAATATTATTTCAAACAACTTTATACCAGAGATAAGTGTGACTGAATTATTTAAAAGCAACCCCGAAAAACAATAATTAAACACAGTTCGCTGTACTTGCTTCACACGCGCATTTACTATAAACTCACAGTCAAAAATTTCACATCCGCAACGTGTAGAAAAACGGTACTATATGATCGTGATCGATGGCTCCAAGATGGATAGAAGGGTTGATGTTGGGGACAGTCTTAACGTAGCGGAATTATTTAGACTCTCAGATAAATTAACTAGCGCAAATGCAAGCGGTCAAGCAACTATTTTTGCATAAACTATATGGTTAGTTTTATTATTATAGTAATATTTGTATGATTTATGTGAAATTCAATACAAAGTGTGATATAATAAAGCATATAGTATCATCTGTACTTTATTTAAAAAAAAAAATCTTATTAACAGAGTAGCATATAGTAGCAAATACACCTCACTTAACTGACTGCAATAAATGAATTTTATGAAGACATGCACTAATAAATTATAATGTTAAGTAATTGATAGTATCCATTACCTATATTTACAA
This sequence comes from Penthetria funebris, assembly GCA_027564355.1. Lineage (NCBI taxonomy): Eukaryota > Metazoa > Arthropoda > Insecta > Diptera > Pleciidae > Penthetria > Penthetria funebris. Next base: position 20,650 of record JANSTX010041650.1, on the reverse strand, counting down.
GCAATTTCATATGCTTTGTATATGAGTAGATAAATAAATTAAATTAATTTATATTGGTTTAAATATAACTGTTCTAAATTATTCTTGTTGACGTTATTACAGTTTTTTAAGTATCATCAATAATTTAATTTTATAAGACATGCACTAATGAATAAAAATTATAATAATTTGAAGTAATAGATAACATCCATTAGATATGTACGAACAATTTTATACACTTTATATCGCTTGCATCATAATTAATCAAGATTATTCTTGCAGATTTAGTACAAATTCTTAAGTATCAGTATGATTGTAATTAAATAACTAAATTAACTAGAAATTTGCAATGTTTACTGTCAATTACTTAAATACAATCAATCGTGATTTTATCATAGTTATTAAAATCATTAACACCATGTGTCTTTGATAATTATAATACAATAATTGATATAGTGTGTCTTTGCTAATGTAGCAGCCCAAAACTTTTTCATTATTAACACCAATAGATACTGTGACCGAACTTGTCGTTGTATCTGTAAACGTTCAAATCCAGGATTAAGTAAATAGAAGGCGTGAAGGATAGTTGAATTGTATGTATATATTCAACATAAACTTAATTGTACGTTATTCATAATGATTATGGAACATTTTTGCATTCGTTGTATCGCAATAATTTCGAGTTCTAATTTATTGTTTACATAACTTCTTTAACTGTCATCTAATGTGTAACATGTTACTTATATTATTATGATTACAACAAGTATTACATTGTACAGCAAATAAATTTAAAAAAAAAAAAAAAAGCCATTATACACTCGTAAATTGCAATTAAATTTATTTCCTTTAGATCATAAATATAATTGCATAATTCAATACTCTTGCTGGCACTCTAGCATACAGAAAAAGCGTGGAAAAAAAATTATTCAAAAATAAAATACCAAATAAAAGAATCACACATTACAACGTTTTTTTATAAAAATAAAAAACAAACAAAAAATATGTTATGAAAACTATTAAAAATAAATATACGAAATTTATTGCACAATAAACATTAAAATTATGATTATTACAGTCGTATAATTATTATTATTATCATTATTATCGAAGTGTATTAATAGTGTGTTGAAAGTAATGCCAGCCAGTAAATAATAAGAGTAAAAATAATAATTGTAATAATTATGTAAATTTGTAGAAATAAAAATCTCGATTGGAATCGTTAAGATAATCAAAACGATTCCTATATGTGTAAATAAATTATGAAAGTGGTTTCGAAACTGACCCATATAACATTAGATATTTTTTAAAAGAAAAAATGTTAACAGAACAGTTAATACATCATCAAAGACACACACACTTTTAATAACTGCAATAAATTGTTACTTTTTTTTATTGCAAAGTGTACTAATTCATCACATAATCAAATGTAAAATATTAACTGTTATAATATTTGCAACATAATCGTTATTGTAATCTTTAATTAGTACAGTGCTCATATCTCTGTTAATCTGTCAGACAATGATATATGACATACAAAATTTGACATATATTGATTTAAATCAGACAATCTGACAATCATAAAATTCATTTTCAATATAAACAATTTAATTATATAAATAACAACTGTCTGATTTTAACAACGTTTTGCACATTGAGTCTAAAAAATATTTTCAAACCATTTTCGCCGCAGATTTGAAATATTTGGAAACTAGAACTTGTTGAAATACTGTAGATACTGAAATCTGTTAGTATTACATTATTACCTATTTTAGAACAACTATGTGGGCATCGATATATTGCAGTTAAATTATGTATTTATTTATATATAAATTGAAATATGACATACAATAATTGACATATATTAATTTAACATATAAAATTCAATTTTAATATTAACAAAACTCGCATAATTATATAATCAATATGTACTAAACTATCTGCAAGAATAATTTTTATTGCAAACTTTAGAACACAAAACAAATATTGTATTTAATTGAAATTATATTCTCGAGGGGTCAAATTTCAAATTTATAATGTTGGTTAATGAATTATCTATAACAACAAAATGCTAAAATTTCTGGACTGGTGTCAAGACGCTATAGAGCATGTTATATATATATATATATATGAGAATCTTCAATGTATTTGAAGTTACCAAGTTATTAAAATATTTCTATACGCAACATTTCTTCAAATGCGATGAAGACGCTATAATCATAACATATCCCAGTTGAACAGTTAATACCGAAACGTTTTGAATGAAACAACAGAAAAAAAACAATTATAACAAAAACATAAAAACACTCACCAGAATGTATTTCATTATCATCAACAACAAGTTTATTGCTCGATGATGATTTATCACAATCACCAGTAGCATTTGTTGTCGATTTAAAAAATAAATTATGCACCAATTCGGCACAATTGTCAGACTTAAAATATTTATCCAAACATTCAAATGACAATTCCTTAACGATAATACCATAAAAAAAATTATCAACACTTTGATCGATACATTTTGATGTTAAACTTTTTAAAAGTGAATTACTGCGTGATAATTTTGTCGAATGTGCTCGACGTATAAAACTTAAGCTTTTCTTTGGCGGTGGACTTAATTGTTGATGATGATAACCGGTATCGCCACCACCATAATTTAATGTTGATATTTTTGGTGATGATTTTAATAGGAAGGAATGTTTTGAGTGGAATATCGATGATGAAAATGATGTGCTGTTATTGTTGGATGCTGACATTGATGATGATGATGGTGATGACAAATTTTGCGGTAAAGTTTTCGATTTTTCCTTTATCAATAAAATTGTTGGCGATGTCGGTGTTAATGGTGTCATCGATGTTGGTGATGTTGTTGGTGATTTATCAATTAAATTTAATATACTCGAACGACTTCGTGATTTCATTAGTTTTATCGGTGTTGATGTATTATGATTGTTATTATTATTTTGTTGTTTATTAATTGGTTGTAATTGTTGTAATTTTAATGCTGTTGTCTCTTGTTGTACTGCTACAATAGTTGATGGTGCATTTTTTTGTGATTTTTCAAATAATTTTTCATGCAATTTTTTTTCTTTGGTTATTATTTCATGGAATTTTTCTTTGGATTTTTCTTCATTTTTTACATTTAATTTATCATGTGCAACATAATTATATTGAATTTTTATTTGTTTTTTATTACATTCATCATTTACAATAACATCAACATGATCGTCATCGTCACCATTATCAGTTTTTTCACTTGTATGACCTACAACATTATGTCCATTTTCATAATTAATACTTTTTATAATAACACCATAACGTTTCACTTTGTTATTTGCACTTTTTTGTGTTGATTGTTGTTGATATTGATTCTGTTGTTGTTGTTGTTGTTGTTGATGATGATGCTGTTCATTATCATCATTTGATGTTATTAATTCATTTGTTGCTGAATTTATTGAATCATTTAAACTCCATTCAAAACTACAAGCACTTAAATCTGGATTATAAATTTGTTCTAAAGATTTTTTTATTGTACTATCATCAGGTGTTACAGGTGGTGATGACGATGATGATGATGCCGATGATGATGATGATGATGATGATTTTGTTGTTACTACAGATTGTAATTTATCTGATAGATGATGATCGTTATTGTTATTTAATTGATCATTTGTTAATGGTACATAAAATATTGATCGACGACGACGTGTTGATTCAATATTTGTTGTATTACTATTACAACTTGATGATGTCGATGTATCAGTCGAAACGTTTTGAATCATTTTGTTAAATTTTAAATAGGAACAAGATCATAGTTTTTTTTTTTTTTTGTAGTAATCTCAAATATTCTATCAATTATTTAACTATAAATTAATGTGTTGTAATTTAATTTAGTTTTGATAAAACATAAACTAAATGTATTTTTCTTATCATCTTTTCTATATAGTAACAACTGTAATATAATCGCGCCTTCACTACTATAATTTTTTAAAAATAAAACTTTAAATTATTATAAGTGTTGTGTGTTATCTCTATAGTCATATACACCAGGATACATATTTTACTTAAATTACACATATGGTCACTGTAAAATATTAATTTTATATTAAAATTATTGTAGAAACAAAAAAAAAAAATTAAACTCAACAAACGGATGTTATTTTTATTCAATTTCTAACCGCACTGAAAACCAAAGAAAATTATAACAGGCTATTCATTACAACGATAATAATCAACTAAACTCGTAAATAATTTAAAATTATTATTATTAATCTTTAAAATTTATCCATCATCTTTAAATTACCATAGCAAAATAATTTTTTTTTCAAAAAAAGTACATTAATTTAAAAATTTCACACTTAATTGAATTTAATTGATACTTTAATTTAAATAATTAGTATTTATTTTAATTCGTTTGGTGTTTTCATTTCTCATATTTTGGGATGAAAAACAATAGTCGCAAGTACATCAAAAAATGAGGAAAATTTCCATTAAAAATATGTGAAAAAGTCATAAATTTTTTTATTAAAAATCATTATTATCGCGTTAAATAATAATAAATAAATAAACTTTTTCTTGTATACGTTCAAATTGGCACTATTCTGTACTCCCAAATGGTACAAATTCACTAAACCATTTTCACAAAATATTCCTTCATTTTCTCATCTCAATATTTACTAAAAATTAAACATATTCATAAAATAATTTTTATACTAAATTAATTAACATTTAAAGATGTTAATTAATTTAGTATAAAAATTCTGTTAATTAAATACTTGTTTTATGTATTTTAACATGTGTTTTTTTTTTTAAATAAGTAACGTTTTAATCAATGCTGAATAGTTAACGTTCCACCCACTACTTATAAGTGATAATTTATTTACAGTTTTAGTCAATCCAATAAGGTGTGTGTCTTATTTATTACGTTAATTACGTCAAATCGTGGTATCTCTCTATTTCAATTAACCATACATTTTATTAGCACGACAGTTCAAATTGTGGACTCACATTAGGTTTTTAACAAACAAATATTAGTCGACTTTAATCACATATCAAAATAATAAAGAAAATCTATTGATAAATCATAACGCGAATTGAGTACTGTTGTTAAAAATCATTAACAAAAACATCATTTTCAAACGGGTTCGTCGCTTATATTTGCTATAAAATAAAACAGCTCTTTTGTTTTATTCTTAAATTCGTCAATTTTACTCCTTTTTTTTTAATATCTTCAACATTTGTTCAATTTTTAATTACAATTTTAATACATTCAAAACTAAATCAAAAAAGGACAAATAAATCTGCACAACTTAAAAAACAAAAAAGTTGTTTTTTTTAAAGGAAAATGGTAAGCTACGAAACTCATTTAAAAACGACATTCTGATCGATAACCTTGTTTAACGAATGCTTTTTAAGATCATAAAATATTAAGCATATTTTTTATATTACATTTTCACGTCACATTTTACAACCGATACTAGACTCTTTAGCGACATTTTTTCATTACATTATTTTGCTGATAATTAAATTTTATATTAAAATTCAATGTTCTAGATAAGTGTATCTATACTAGACTCTGTAGCGACATTTTTTTATTACATTATTTTGCTGATAATAAAATTTTATATTAATTTGAACGTTCCAGATAAGTGTATCGCTTGTGATAACCTAATCGAATAGATTTAAACTCTTCAAATAATAATCTCGTTGCTCAATTATCAAGGTTCTATAAAAATATTCAATAAATACAATAGCTAATCATAAAAGATGTTAAATACATCACTTATTGATAAACAACACAAATTTGGCGATGTCATAGAACCGAAGTAATTAATAATCTGTTTTTAAATTACGTAATTTTGAATTTGGATCGTTTACCAGACATAAACCAAGTCGCCTGAAAATATCATATGCAATGAAAATAATGTGATGAAGGGAACATTCATTAATCATATAATTCAAATAAATTGTAAACGATAATATGATTAAGGAAATATTAAATGAGCATCGAAGAACTGTTTGTATGAGCGTAAACTTTAGTGAGGATAAACACGTGCATTAACTACTGCATCAAAAAATACATTTTCTACTGCAGATCAATATATGAAGCTATATAGCATATTGCGAATGAGACACTCATTTTTTTATGATATTAAATGCCGTAATACAATCAACGATATAATTTTATAATTACGGTACTGATGAGAACTATCAGTATAGTTTTAACATCACCAAAAATTTATTTCAAATAAACTGTATTTAATTAGAAAATTATAGTGACTACCTACACTGTAGATTTGTTACATGAAATATGTACACATAATATATATCAGTTAAATGTTTACAATATTAATATAAAATTCAGAAGAAGACGCGGTATTATATTATTTTAGAAAGGAAAGCTGCTTAATCTTCGTTTCGATGAAAAAACTACAAAAAAAAAAACTAGTTCACATATATGACACAATAATCTCTGATGTTTGTTTTGTTTTGAATGCAATAGTCTAATTTTGATATTACATGCTGTACATTTTAGTAACAATAAATGCATTTAGATAATAAAAATTTCATATGGGCACACACACAAAGCCTCTAATGAAGCCCTTTACCAGAATTTTTACAATTATACAAAAATAATATTCTATGCTGCTGTTGCACACAATAAAATGTGCATTTTTTTTAATTAATTTCAAGGTTCAACGTAAATAAAATCTCTACGGAAACAAAAAAAATGTGTAAAGCATGCAGCATACACATGCATTGGAGGTGTATATGCATAATTATTGCATTGAATAAATTTGAAAAAAAAAATGCAATTTATTTAAATCAACTAATACTAATTGATATGCAAAAAAATACACACGATCAATAAATACGAGACTTTTATTATCAACCACAAATGAGTGTTGATTATTTGGTAATTAGTCCCTAATGGGTATGTTTGTTTGTATTATTAAAACAGTTTGTTTGCACGATAATAGTTGAGAAAATTTAAGGATCACATTGAAGATTAAAGCGCAGTAGAACTCTTCAATGTATAATTGATTAAAAATAGCAAAAACCAAATAATCGTTAAAATCATGACATTCAGCAACAGATGACCGAGCCATACAAAAAAAAACTTGGGCAAGATAATTAGCTCAGGCGTAAACTATAAGGTTGTAACATAAAATTTGCATTTAGTAACATTTATAGATACAAACAAATTATCTATAGTTCAATCACATGAAGTGTTATACCCATTGTCTCGACTAACTACATTCTCTGCGCATAACATACATTTAGGGTTATTACCTAAAGTACTAAATACGTTTGTGTGTATCGGCTAAATAAAATTGAGTGATCAGTTTAAAAAAATTAAAAGTATATAAATTTTGAATATTTGTGCGATAATCAATTGTTTGATTATACAAATTATTATCTTTAGTCGAGACACTAGACAATACAAAATAATATATTTGACTATGAAATTAATTTAACCAATACACATAAATATATTTATCTAAGACGTGAACCATAAGGTTATGACAACTTATTTATATTTTAATCTTCTAACTAATTGTATGGTTTTTGACTCAGTTAAATACATATCTGTGAATCGGCTAAATGTAATTATGTGATTAGTTTAATATGTGCCTGTGTAACTATCAATACATCATAAAATAAGATTTTTCTGCGGAATATGTAAATATGCACACAGGGTCCAAGAGAATAGACCCAAAACATAGTATACGCCTTTGAACTTATCAGTAATAAATGTATACATAAACGACTATTGTATATGTGCATTTAAATAAGCGATAATTCAGTAGATAAGGAAAATTCAATTTCACGCTGCTGCTATTTTGTTATTTTGTTTGACATTATTGTTAAAATTACAAAATATAAATAAAAAGATTGAAACACATTTTATCATCGTCTTGGCTAAATATGATTTTATTAAGTAAGTAAAGTAATAACGTAAGCTAAGTAATTCCACATTTAAAAAACTTGCAAATATTAAAAATTATTAACACAATTTTACTAGGAATGCATAAGACTTTACATTGGAAATCTTCAAAAAAAAAAAAAAAAAACGATAAAATGGAATCATTGATTCTTATGATTAGACACGACGATCCTATTTACTTATCAATTTTTTTCTTTTTTTTTTTTTGCTTCTTATGTTTACTAAAACTTGCGAATATTAAAATATGATATCATTTTATATCAAAATAATTAATAGAATAAAAAAACGAAGATTTGAATGCCATGATAAATTTTTTGTTGATTGATTACTAAACAAGGTTTTCTATAGTTGTTGCTTTACAACAGCTAATTAAATAATTAACAGAAAATTAAACAGATAATATTTTATACAAACTTTTCGCAATATTTTGAACATGCGATATTACATGACGTAAAATGCATTCCATAATTAGCTGTATATTACTCATTTCAATTACACTAGAACGACTCTTAAATATATTCATCAGAAATTTGTTAAAAAATCCTTGAAGTTTTGATGACACACACCATCAGCAGGTATATTACAGTAGCTATAGCAATAGCAAAATTGCTTAATTGCCGAAAGTATATATTTGAAATTATATCATCAAATTATTTGCTCATTGAAAATAATGGTGGAATTAAAGATGATAGCACGCATTGAACTGTGACCTGTTAGGGAAACGTGTTCTAAAGGATTATGGTAACATTCTATTATCGTACGGAATAATGCAAAAGTAATTTTTGAATTTTAATTATGATTTGGTACAAGCGAAAGTCCGTTATTGGGCGACCTGAGCGCGAAGTTTGTTTTAATGAAACGATAGTTCTAAGAAGAAAAATTTGTTCTAAAAGTAATATGGTAATTTTTCAACCAATTAAGGTTTTTTTGTTATGTCAAAGTTAATTTTTGTGGAGTAGATACTCTTTAATGTTCAAACCACAAAATAACTTTTTATTGCTCAGAAGTACTGATGAGAAGGATGGGAACGCAGGAATTTGTGAACATTTGATTTAAATGTCTGGATGATTCACGAAACACATACTCAAAAAAGTTGTTCCAAAGACGAAACCGTACTCATGTCGAAGATAATATATGCGGACGGTGATTCGATCATCACCAATAAGCCGAAAAGCGCACCTAATTAGTTCTGTTACTGGTAAATAAGTCTAGCTGAGAGGCAACATCAGAAAACGAGTTGAAAAGATAAAGAATTCATATAGTCATATTCACATCAATATCAGCGTATGTTGCTTATACATAAGTGACATGTCCATCTGTTAAATTTGACTCTTCAAATAGCGAAAATATTGGGATTTTACACTGACTCAACGATTACTTGTATTCACTATCAGATGAGCCATTTATTTAAGTAGCATAAAACAAATTGGTATGCCCATGATTTCTTACAAGTTAACTTTAATTTGCCAATTAAATATACCTTTGAATTTATAATTTAATAATAACAGTTTAACAATAATAACTTTTTTCTTTTTACATATCAAAATGATCAAGTATTTTTAAAAAATATTTTCAACGATCGGTAATTAGTTTTTTTTTCCAAAAACAGAAGAAAACAAAAAGAAGAAGAAATAAATTACAAATCACTCATCAGCTGTGATCGATTTATAAAAATAATGTATAATTTAATTAAATATACATATTTTATTGAATGTTAATGTCAATGATCAAGGCTTTTGAGTATCAGCTGTAATGAACATAAATTAATAGTTGTTTTTTTTTTTTAATAAATATATGGCATAGTTGATTTTATTAAGAGTATATAGTAGTTGAAGTCTGTTAATCAATGTTAATCAATAACTTCTTCATTTTCTCAAATTCTAAAACGTTTACGTTATGCAGCAAATCTAATATATTTGCCCAATTTTAGCTCATCTTGATCAAAGCAAACTATGAACCGCATAGAATCAGTTATGCTCGACTTGAATATCTTGAATTTACTGACGACATTTGCTATCACTGAATCAGTCATGAGGTTGAAATTAAAACTAGAATGGATTGTAAAATATAGCCCACAAATCGATCTAAAGACAATGTTTCAAAGATGAAACTAATAAAGTCAACGACATGTTCATTTGCGGTTACTGGGGAATAGTTTTTAAAGTAAAGAAACTTTTAATATTTGAAAAGTAAAAAAATTATAAGTTTCACATTTTTAAAACTTATTATTTATCGATACTATTGTATGGCTGCGAAACCAGGACGATGTAATATCGTGTCACAAATTCATTTTTTCGTCAATTGGCATATACTAAAAACATTCTGGTCAAATACAATATCAATCGAGAATTTGTGTTATTGGATCGGCCATAAACTGAGACGACCGGTCGGTGATGTTATGCAAAGTACGTCCGTGAATGACATTCTCATAGGGTTATAGAAGACCAAAAACAATGCGGAGAAGAACCGTCACAAGGCACGGTTAATACCAGTAGTAGAACGAAGAAGGTGATGGTCAGGGATCGTAAACAATGACAGGTTTTCGTTAACATCAAATGTCTGAAGTAAATTTCAATTCTACTGTAAATGCCCAATATCACACATGTAATCACACACCAATTGTAAATAGTTATTTCAATCGGTGACACTTTCTAATATACTTTAGAAAATTTTTGTCCAAATACGATAAATTCTTAATTTATTCTATATTATTGTTAATATCATTTTCCATACATAATTATAACAACATTATGTATATATTTGCATATTCTATAGAGACCACATGTGTGTTAAATAGACTAATTTTATCATTTAATGTTTGTTTTTATGTTGTACATATTCTTGCATATGTTAGACGAGATAATTAATAATTCCTTTTATCACCAGATGATATCATTCATTTAGTATATATTTTTTATTTATGTCTTTTTAAAAACTCAAAACTAATCATAATGCCTGGTATTTACATTAAATGTTAAAAAGACGAAACATATAAGAAGATGATGAGAAAATATTCATTTCAATGTAAACAAATCTGTATAATTATATACAAATGAATTTTACTATGATTCACATAGTAGTTAACTAGAAATTTTATGAGTCTCAAAATCAGAATATACAAACAAAACCAAAAAAAAATCGCCCCAACAATGTAAACGAGTAGTAATTTTTAGTGGTTGTTTTAACAGAGAAAAAGGTTGATGGAAGGGTGTTAACAAATTTTATTTAAAATAAATATTACCGGTAACCATGTATTATTTAGGGTTATTATCAAACAAAAGACAAAACAGAACATAAAAACAAAAAAAGTGTAATTTTACAAAACCGGATCCAACTTTGACGGTATCAAACAAATAACAAAATACGCTTGAGTGCTTCAGTGAATCCACCAAGTTAAATGTGTAAATATAGGCCCGTAGACGATCCTCATAATTTAATATTTATACACGTTGTCGTTAGTCAACTGAGCGAATATTTAAAATAGGGTTTTTTTTTTTCTTTTTTAAAATACACAAAACAAGTATTTTTAATAAATAATATTATAAAATTATTTCATAGATCGTGCATATTGTCCACGTCTCTGAAAACAATTTTACTCTATGAATGATCATACGGAAAACTTTTCACAAAAAAAAACAAAAAAAAACACACCATAAAACTAGTCACAATACAATACACGAAACTAGTTTTAAAGAATTATTTTTTTTATTTACACTTTTCGATTTAATAATCATTTATTTTAAAAATAAATGAAATTATTTTCAAACAAAATATAGCCACTATAATTAATTTATTAACCTTTAATTTAATAATTTTAAAAAACATGCAGACAAATTATTTGTTGTATCATAACCGCAAATATTTGTTAGGTCAAGCGTTCAAAACAATAAAAAAAAAAAAAAAATGAGCCCCCAAATTTCAATATGAATGATCACCTTTTGTAACAAAAATTAAGAAATAATTCACGATACATTTTTTTTTTTTTTTACTAATATGCACTTCATTCATATAAAATGGGAGCGCGTGCGGTTTAAGTTACCGGTAACGCATTCAAAATTCAACTAAATGTATGGGTTAAAATAGAATCTATTCAAAGTCTTGTAGTACTACAAACTACAATAAATAAATGTAATTATATATTTTTATTTGTACATATACTTGTTTGTATGCATACTCACATTATTATAATATTGAATATATATATTTAAGTGTGTCAGTGTCGTTTATAATTTATAATATGTGGTTAAGTTTACTTGTCTCATTGTATTTAAAAACTGGAGAAAAATCGTTTCAAATCGTTTCAAATGAAATTTAATTTTATCCATTATTGAACTAAAAATTTTAGAAAAAAAAATTATAAAATTTATTATTTTAAAATTCAAAAAATGTTTGTTAAATTCCAATTAAAAGTATGGGGGTTACCAGAGCACTGCAACAAAATAAAGCCTATTGTACACCCCATTAAATATTAGAGGCCTATTCGAAATTTGCAATTTACCACAAAATATACAATTTAAGTACAGACATTTGTCTAAATGGCCACAGGCTAGGACAATAAAAGAAGAAACGAAGAAGAAGAAGAAGTACAGAAGTTGGCAACAAGCAAGGAATATATACTATACAAGTATTGGTGCTATCGGTATGACAATATTCGGAGCAATTTTTTTTTTTGACACATGAGAAATACTAGCAAAACTGTAAATTTTTATGTCATTTAGAACTTGCTCGTTATATTTTCATACATTTTAAACGTCAAAAAAAGTTTTCTTCGAATATTTTCATACCGTAAACTCAATTTAAGACTATACCTGTATAGTAAATATTCCTTAGGCAACAAGTACACTGTATCCGAACTGAATTGTACAATACTGTACAAGTTTTACAAATACTGCATCGATGCAGTGTTTGTGTAGTATTCAAATGAGTTTTGACATTTGGTAAAAAAAAAATCAAATTAATTTTTTGCAGTTTAATGTTAAATTATATTGTGCAGTTTAACTGCATAGTTGTTCAATATTGATGTCGGATATGTCTTACGATAGAGTAGCATATACCGCAATTTAGAATAAAACATTTCACCTAGGCGCATATTTATCCATACACTAAAATTTTTTAGTGGGCACTCTGAAAATCTTGTTAAAAATTCACATTTACAAGTGACGAAGTTTGACAGTTACAGCGATAGATAGAAATACAACCGTTTTTCGACTTTTGGTGGTTTTGATGTAATAACTTAGGTAAATATCTAATTTCAGTTTCACGTAAAAAAAAAAATAATATTTTGAAGTAGCAAAATCGCATAAATTGAATATTACACAGGGATGTATTTTATTGCGACTCTTATTCCTACTCATCCAGTTTTACCTCTGCGTGGTGTCATCAGAAACTTGATCACAAAATACAAATCAATTTCTGTGGTACGTGATAGCAATGATTCAGAGGTATAAAGAGTATATCAAAATGGATTTTTTTTGTTAAGTTTTTTTAAGTTCATATGTAATAAATTCGGACAATTTGTATTGATTCTATGTTTTCTTACTATACCGCAAAATAACATTATAGTGCAATCCAATGCACTCACTCATGGCTCTGTCCAATGCTTTTTGAAATATTACCAAATGTTAACTTATATGCTAAATTTTGGGAAGATAGTTCAAAAAATCTTTAGTTGATCTAAACTGAAAGCGCACTAGGAATTCGGATACTAATTTCTGGTAAGCATAAATAGCAAATATTCAAAGCAAATTTTTTTTTTGGTACAATTGTATCTCTGCGAGACTGCGAAGGTGACGAATATCATCATATCATGAATTTGTCAATAGGTGTGACGATTGTCGGATCTTGAGGCGATGGACACGACAATGAGGCATCCGATTAGCAATATTAGATATGAAACAATTAAATTTAAAAAATCCATACATAATATGTAGTAATAAAACTTTAAATAATCTTTGTGTAGCATCAACATATTTGTGAATAATGAAGTGTTCTAATAACATCTAAGTTACTCAACTCATTTCTAGCTACGCGTGATATCACCGGTAACTCATGAACGGGACCAAAAAGATATTTAAAAGAAAATTTTTCATACGTAGATCTCAATTTATATAGTTGACATTCGTTGACATTTGATATGTTACGTGCATATTTGAAATGGACAAATTAAACATCGTTGTGCGACGTATGCATCCATGTGATGTAAAGGTTAAGATAATGATGATATACACATTTTAAAAAAATACGTCATCCTATTTTCAAATAATTCGAATTATCCTAAATTTCCGAATATTAGAAAAAAAAATCGAAAACACTACTAGCGAATGAATTTGGAACATTAAATAAACACATAAAGAAACTCATGTAATTCCCCTTACAAACGACTTTGGGGATACGAGAATTTCAAAATAATTTTGTGCATCCATGCACTAAAAATGCATTTTTGTATACGTACCCCACCTAAAGCATACCGTTCATAGTGCATTAAATCTGATATTGCCTGGTAATACATTCGTAGTTGTTGTGTCGCGTGGTCGGAACAAATATAAATACGAAACTATGAAGAAGCAAAGGAAAAAAACTTAAAATATATAGAAATAAAAATTGTAACAAAAAGAAACAAAAATCACATAAAATAAAATAATAATAAGAAGAATACTACAAAACGATGGAAAACTAACAGCAGCTGCCATATAAATAAACCATCCGATATCAAATGTGTATAATTGTATATATACGAGTATAATGAAGTTTACGGACTGAAAATATGAAAACTATGAAGTATTAAATTATAGAAAAAAATTGGATAACGAAAGTAAAATAAGGTTTAAATGAACCAAATATTGGGACACCTTGACAGATGAAGCAAGCATTTTTGCATAAATTAGATGCATACAGACAACAGACATTTTCAAACTTTCGGTCAAATTTTGTTCAGTACTTCAATAACATGATTAAAATGGTGGAAGTTCAAATATATATATATATATATATATGACTAGTTGATCTATGACAGGCTATAAGATTATTAAGAGATTTTGCTTCAAGTCGTGTTGAGATTAAATTCACATTACAACATGGGACACTTACTCTGCTCACAGCAACAAATTTTATTTTGTGTGTCATGAAGGAAAACAAGTGGTTGAAAATTTTCTATAACCTGCAGCAAAACCAGTGGTAAAGTTGAATTTTTATATACTACCTAACTTTGCTGATCGCCTGATAATAAATTTTAAGCAATTTCTTTTTATTTTCTATTTTTGCATGAATGCTCGTAACGTAACACAAAATAATATGTTATTTATCGTTATTTTTTTCAGCACCGTAAATAATTTTGTTAGACGTATTAGTGATGGATTGACACACTAAGGATGCGTCTAGATAATGGATATATTGAAAACTAAGGAGTGATTACTTGTAGAATCTAACAATTTCATAACGCAAGCATTTTATTATCATCAATAGCTGAAATATTTTTAAAATATAAAAAAAACAAAAAATTGGGCGTTTTAAATTCAAATGTCGATAAGTTCTGTCTGTTTAACAGTGGATGAAAAATAAGAAAAACATGATTAAATGTGATTATAAAATATAAAAAAATTAAAAATTATGTTATCATTTTGATTTTTTTTTATAAATGGCTCAGTTTCATAATATATACAAGTTTTTTATGTATTAAAATTTAAAAATTATAAATATTATTTACTGCAACAATGAAGAGTTGCTGTTGTTAACATTGATCCCAGTGTGACGAAATGAAAGTTTTTGTTACAATGTGCGGAGGCTTCAAAAAAAAAAATAATATAGAACAACCATACAGCCCCATACATGTCATATGTATGAAAGTCTTAGATCAAGAATGATACTAAAATCAGATCAGACTTTGCAACACAATAAACTTCAAATAGAAAAGTGGGTTATTTATCAATAATTTTTGTGTAAAAAAAAATTCATCTGTTACAAGGAACCCTCGTCACTCTAATGATTTCGCTATTTAATATCTGGAACAACGAACAAACAATTTAATCAATAACACAACCGTGTAACCAGCCTACCTTAGCAAATATACCAACTGTTATACATCGATTTTAATGATAAATGTACAATTTTATCATATAATTGACAGTGTGTATAAAGTACATTTTTAATCAATTTAACAGATTTTATATTTAAATAAAGTATTTAATAATATGGAAATTCTTGTACTTGAAAAACTGTACTAAAGTATACAAGAATGATTTTATTGCAAACTTTAGAACAGTTATGTTGGAACTGATATAATTTAATTGAATTAGGTTTGTGTACGAAATTATTTATGATTTTGAAATGGGTCAAATGGATGACTTTATTATAAATTTGTGCATTTCTCAATGCTATCCATTTATTGCAATTACTATAAACGAGCGTCCTTGTCCTTGCTAATGTAGATTATCTACTCTGTTATATATTTAGTCTTTGTCACATATATTATAGAAACACCTTTCTGTACTTGTGTAAATATTAAATACGGTCAATAAACTGCCTTAGGTTAAAGTTATATACATAAATTTCTAAACAAAACAAACAGTGTATTTATAACAATAAATCATGTTAGTAATTCCGAAAATACTCGTACTTAATATATTTATCAAATGAAACCTTAATTTTACAATGCATAGATAAAAAAAAACGAAACATTTTCAAAGATAAGGTTCACCCTTATTTCTATCCCACCATATGTGAAGTGGTTTTAAACCAGTGTGTTTGATGTCATCATAACTGAATCTCAGTTGATCTCTTAACTATTTAATACTTCAATTAGATATTAAATTTCCTATATTAAATACAATTTTATGTGTTATAACCTTTTATATTATTAACACTATAAGAGAATACTAGTGTATGACGACTAAAAACTAAAAATTGGTTAACCAGAAATGTAACTATAAAATTACAACTTTTACGTGTAACTTACTGTAGGTACACTAAGTTTGTGGCTGAATCTACGACAATAAATCTTTTTATTTATTATAGTATTTAAATCTGTTATTGTACAACAAAACATAAAAATAAACCACAATATTGCCTTAAAATTTTGTTACATAAAAAAGGTAAAAACAACATACGAAGGAAAATAAAACGAAACTAAAATTTTTAAAAATACAAGTTTCATGATTCATGCATTTGACTATATACTGTTCCAGTTATATGAGAGTAACCAAAATACCATTAGCACTAGCTAAAGGAATGGAAAAGAAGGATAAAAAAAATCTTCTTTAAGAAATTCCTTAATGTGGGATAGCCGCACACCTGTCTTCCATATGTACCGTCCGGCACATATTGTTAATGTAAACGTTTATTTATGGGTGTATTAAATTTTTAAGAATTTTAAAATTATAGATAATTTTTAATTATCCAAAGCCGATGAAGTGAATTGAATGTTTAAATTATTAATAATATAGTATTTCTTATACACAAACATATGATCTTCACAATATACTAACCACAATATGATTTGATTGTAGCATTAAAGAACTGAAATTAGAACACTAAATATGTTGCATTAAAAGCGTATAGCCAAAATGGTTCTGCTAAGGGTTGTAAGATACTTGTCAGATTATGTAATTACACTATACCGTCAGCATATGTATAATAATTTTAAACGTTTTTCAATTTACAATGATCATCTCGAGAGAATCAGAAGTCACAAGAGTAGTGGTAACAAAAGCAATAATCATAAGACATTAATCAATTACAGCAGCATAAACTGAATTCATTTTTATCCCTAATATCGACTATGTCTTCTCTGTAGGACTTTTAATGTAACGGAAAATAAAGTATAATTCTTTTCCGTCTTTTGACATGCAAAGTTCTAAGTCATTACAAATTCTAAGTACAATTCGTCATCATCCTCGTTTACTGTCACTTCAGAATAATTTTATAGAAGTGCATAGGATGTTGAATGTCATTTAATGATTTATGTGTATGCCTTTTTTTTGGTTATTTAACTGAATTTTAACATATTTTGAAATATATGGAACAACAAACATGCACTTCTTCATACAAAAAAAAAAATCCATAATTCATTCGTAATATTTAAGTATTTAATGCTAAAATTGTATATGATATCCAGATGTTTATTGAGAAAATGCAATTTAACTTAACCATAGGAGACGAACCATAGATAGGGGTCAATGAATTTAACTAAAATTTTGAAAGAAAAAAAAGTATGAAAATAAAATGCAATTTGATGATATTTTCAATGTGAATTTAGATCTTACTACGAGGGTATAGATTTGAATATAGGACACGATAACTAGCTTATTATGATAGTGGGCATATATTACAGGGATATCTTTTACGTCACGCGGTGGTCGCGGTCACTCATTTACGATATTATATGACAGTATAATTGCAAGTGATCATTGCTATAAAGCGATGATTTATAATATTAGGTTCGCATAAATATTGACGTAGTTTGAGAACTTAATTGATAATTACTTCAGATTTTCTGCCACAGTGATTGATGTGTGTTAAAGATTTTAAATGTTGCTTAATTATTCAGTTTCTCCATGATACTCGGATAGCAAACCTTTTTCTAATTTTTTCCTTAAAAAATTCGTTATATAGCTATGTTGTCCTGTTACAAATCAATAAAATTAAATACATCAAGGAAAATACATTGCATAGATTGACAATTTGATGTTAACAAACAGTTTGAATTATATACAATTTTGAGTTTCTGTATCAGGATAACATGATTATTCGAAAGTAACTTTATGAACAAAAATCCAAATATCTCATGAAGGCTTAAAGACAACAAAATTAGGGCATATTTATTTATATATTATTGGTATTAGGATCATATAATTTTAATGCATTTTGCTATTAAATACTTTAGGAGAATCAAGTTATTGCTCAAAGTTTTAAATTAATCGACAGCATTTATGTATTTCCATTAGGATAGCATAACTTCTTTAAGGTTAATTGATATTTCTATTAGAGTCACATAAATATGAAACTAATTCGTTTCATATTAGGAATGTCTATAACCAAAACTGTTGTACATTTATTATTTTAATTCTTAACTTCATTTCAGATGAAAGAAATAAGAAAAAACTGCATTGGTAAATCAACAGTATCGGTATATGCATGAAATATTTTCAAGAGATCAACACCCTCAAGTGTGCATTTAATTTATTCACTTTCGCTGGCATTTGTTTATTTTATGGAGAGGTCGTCTTTTCGCTTGTTGTTTATTTGCATTTTAGTATTAAATTTCATGTTTTATTTCTCATATGTGCTAGCAAATATCACATAAAATTATCATGTAAAAATACAAAAAACATAATTTATTTTAAAATATTAATTAAAATAATTAAATTGTGGGTTTCATGTAATGTATACAGCATGTAGATGACACCTGTACCAAAAAAACGTATTCATGATTATAAAATCAAAAGAACGGAAGCTTGTGAGACACATACTGAATAAAAATATAGTACTTATTTCCTGTGAAATACAAAAAAAAAAAAACAACAAAAATTTACTTTATACCCTAATAAGTAAGCGATATTTAAGATGCTCTTGATATCCTCTAAATAAGTGGACAATTTCGTTTACAATGGATAATGGTTTTTAGTGATATTTGCTATATTTAGTATTCGAAACTCTCAATTTATAGTTGTTTTGGTTGATATTTGTGATTATTTTCATATTAGAAATGACAACTTAACATCCTAACGCCTGCCACACTGTGCATAAACGTTTTGAAATTCTCAGGAGTATCAACCTATTGCAGTGGAGTTCAATTTTAACCATAGAAGTGCCTCGACTATAGACAGACATTATGCAATTATTCTGGTACTGATTTACTATTTGACTACTATCTCTGACAACGATCAATCAATGAATACTAAATAAATATTGAAATTATGGTAATGAAAATTTGCGATAAAAGTAGCAAATAAAGTCATGATGCCATCAGAAAATTTATGACATTTTTTTTGGACATATGACAATGCACAGAAACCAGAAATCTATCTCATTTTCATCTGGTCGCGCAAATTTGAATAAATTTTACATTTTACAACATTAAACATTTTGATGATAGATATCTTTAAATGATCAATTCAAGCGACAATTAACATATCAATAATCAACATTAATAAATCTAATATAGGCATCCGTATAGTAATTAAAATGCCAATTCATTTTCGCAAATTCTTCTAATTAGCTATATATAGACATTGTTGTGTGTTATATTATTAAATAATGGCCATAAATTTTATACTATAAGAAAAATATAAATTTTGCAAATATCAAAGATGAAAAAGATATTATCACAGATAATTTTTAATTATACTCGTATATTTGCCCATCTATCTTAATTAATGTATCTTAACTAGACGTAGAAGTAGGAAATTCCTAACAAATAGCCGTTAATATTTTAAAAAATTATTTAGAGAATATGTCAATTTTTAAAATTACTAGATTTTGTCTTGATAAATTACTTTAATTTAATTTTTATGAAACTCAATAATCTCATTAGGTCCATACACATATAATGTTTATTGGGTTCGACTATTATAAACAAAAGAAACGTATAATTCGTTGCCAATTATTGTAGGCCCTGGAAATTGTTTAATGGATCACAACATTATATATATAAATTTCAAGTTATCGTGCGCAATATACATGGGAGGTGCTCCAAGGAGTAATCCGATTAAGCTTATACTCCCACACATTCTT
>JANSTX010041639.1:0-12696 GCA_027564355.1 Penthetria funebris | reverse complement strand
AAAATGCAAATTTATTTTTTTGTATTCTTGTACGTTGATAACATGTTTATCTTGTTTCATTTTCGGATCAATCCAGATTAAGCCAAATTCGGCTATGTAATTTTAAAAGGACTATTAATTCTGTTTATTGACCTATTGCAAAATGTATAACTTGTTTAATAATTTATGAATGCTTTTTTTTTTTTTTCAAATTTTTTAATTGCAAAAATAAAATTTTGATACTCATAAGTATTTCAAAGATGTGAACGAACATATTATCTTTATAACATACAAGGAGTATTATATACAGAATGATGTCATTTTAATAATTTACATATAATTTGTTAATTGCAAACAAAAAAAAAATTACAATTATTTATTAGAAAAGATCACTCTTTTTTTTTGTTTTGTTTTGCTGTATAGAAATTGGGAAATATTTCCCATGTGAATGTCATTGAGACCCTTCTTCCAGTATCATAAAACTGATTGTTATTAATTTAAATATTAAATAATTAAAAAGAAATATTTTTAATTTATCTTATTCAGATTATGTGTAATGTATAACGAGTATGTTTACAGTATTATCTAACCAGAAACGTCTAGTTAAACTGGATGATTTCTATATTTTTTCAAGTTATAGTCTCTATAATCTTCTTTGGAATTGATGAAAATAGTTTTTTTTGTTTAATGTTTTTTTTTTTTTTTTTTTTTAAATTGTATCAAATAGCAATTCAAGTTTCAACATAAATATTAATAGTTAACATTTACTGAGTATCACCAGATGGTGGCGAATGGATTGACAAACTAACATCTATAGATTTCTCAACTCATTTTTACCTCCATTTGGAATACTTGATCACAATATATATCAACTACTAACGTGTGATCGAAGATAAACACTGGGTAATTGCAATGTTTGTTGACTTGATGAAATTTATCTCAGCAACAAAGTTAACTTATGGCAGTTATGCACAAATAAATCAATATTTTCCACTTAACAATAACAATTTCAATTTATAGTTATTTTAATTGACTTATGATGCTACATACATATTAGAAACGACAATTAAAGATCTTTTAGTTCTATGATATTATTCCTAAATTCAATACCATCCCAATATAGTCAATGCATGCATCTTTAAGCATTTGGCGAGAAGGAAGTCATTAATGCTGAAAAAGAATCAAATTCCTTTAATTTAATTTTCGAACTTAAGAATCGAGTCTAACTTCTAATTTTCTATTTTTAGGATTATTTCCAAAACTTGACATCAACGCTTATTGATACTATTTATAAAATGCATTTATACCTTTCTTAACCAGTACCTTATTAACTGCACCACCTTGTCTACTGAATCGTTGTTAGATATATGTTTTTTTTTTTTGTGGATCATTATCGTGGTCTTGTTGATTTTATGTTTCATTCGCATTGCTAAACTCAATATATAGGATGTAAGTTCGTTAAATAAATGTTGTAAATAGTATTAAAATTTGTGATTGCTATATTTGGTAAAAAAACCGCCATAAACTATTATTCTTCGTTACCAGCATTTACCTCTAAATAACTGCTTGCGTATATCATAACAATAAGTGCTACAGTGAATGAGCAGAAATAATCCATGAAGCGAAATCTCGAGTGCAAAGAAAACTACGGTAGAGCACAACAAAATTGAATAATAATGTGGACGTGTTCAGCTCAAGTATATATGACTTAATAACTAATTTAAATTAAAATCTTTGAAGGCAGCACAAAATATGTCAGCACAAAAAATGGTTCATTTGAAATAATCAATAGTACTGAAAATTTGCACGAAACCGGTGACCTCGAAAGTTTTGTTATTTTGTGATGAAAACATTTTTACTGTCCAACAATTCACAAACAATAACAATGAAAATTAATTTAATCGATATTAAAATGAATCAGCAAGTGTACAGAAAGTTTAAAAATTTTAAATTTTAAATGATGCATTCATCCATTGGACACGCAAAAAAATCGCCATCAACTACTGAACATGTCAAAAGAACTTGGACGGCACAACGTCCCATATAACTCAATTAATACAACAATTTTCACAAAATTATGTGTCACATTTTTTGTTTTTCTGTCTTAAAAAATCGAGCATTTTTAATTGTGTTACCAATGTGAGTGATGGACACAAAAAGTGTAAAAAAAATATTGGAATAACGTAGAAATTCACTCGATAAAAATTTCTACCATTAAAAATACATTAAATACTTCAAAAACATTCATTGAATATGCAGAACATAATTCTATTGGTACCATCGTACTTGCATGGTGCACAAAACCTGCATTTGCATTATTTTGCACTGCAGCTAGATGATAAAACATCTATGAATAGTTGATTTAAATCATCAAAAAAAAAAAATCTATTGAGAATATAGTTTTTTTGTATGGCTAGTCTGCAAAGAATAACTCTTCCCACTCACACACATTTTTTCAATATTCTGTTTTCGTATATATGTTGTACATATGTATTTATGGATAGACGGATAAATGAATAGATGATGGATAGACGGATAAATGGATAAATGGAGAGATGGATAGATAGATAAATGGATAGACTGGTAAATGGATAGATGGATAGATGGATAGATGGGTAGATGGATAGATGGATAGACGACATTGTGATATTAATTTTCCAATTCAAATATAACATCAAATGGAAACTCAAATAACTATAATTGAAGTTTTCCAACTGAAGATCAATCATAATTATCCAGTTATACATTTAAATATATCAATAGAGTGGTGCATAAATTCCCAGTTACCTAATTTGTTGTTGATTTAAATGATCATACGTCACAGACAAGTTGATTAAGCGGCAAATTCTAATCAGTAAATCTTAGAATAAGAACAAGAACAGATATGAAAAGAATTATGAAATGCTTACGTGCTTCAGTCAATGGAATTTATATATTTTGTGCGGATCATATTTGCGGGTCAGAATAATTCATTTAGTATGTATGCACAACCTGTTCTATAAAATATATGAATATGTGTTTCGTTATGATAAATTGATAAATTTCCGAATGAGTTATAAATTCGATTGACTAAGGATTTATTCTAAATTCAAGTTAGCCGGAGTCTCTTCGGTCTTGATAAGGGGTTTTGTATGGGTAACTCTTTTGTTTTTTATTTTATTATTTTTGTTATTTATTTTCAATATTAAAGACTAATGAAATTGGTCAGCTGCTGCTTTAATTACTTTTATGTTTAAAATAAATTATTGGTTTATATAATTGTGTATTTAATTCGTTACTATTTGTTAATATACGAAATTTAAATTAAGTTTTATATGATAGGCATATAATTTCAGTATAAAAAATATTTAAATAGACTTTTTTTTTTGATGATGATGATGTGCCATATTAATAATATAGTTAAATATTTATATTACATCATATCAATACAATTAATGTAGGTTTCCGTTTCATCTTGAATTCCTCGACCTGATTAATCATATCATATCTATATAATGTTTTTATTTTTCTTGTTTTATATGATGATGATCTATTAGATGCAGTAGTTAAATGTCAATATCAATTTATAAAATGCATTCCCGGTAACATTGTTTCAATTAATATTTTAATATTCAAAATCAAAATGCATTTATTTATTATTTTGAATACAAGTATAATAGGGTCATATATTATGGGTACCGAAATTAATATATGCATTTAAACTGATATTATATTAAAATGGTTTTAATTAACATAAATAAATTTTAATTATTTTATTCTTATTATATTTTCTATATAAAAATTGGAATGGATCAATTAGAATAAATACGTTTTGGCATTTCCATTTGATATTTGTTTTTACATAATTCTGTTGTATGTAAATGAGAACTGATGTAATTATTAATAATAAATTTCTAGTGTAAACTGGAGCTAAATGGAGTAATTATAGAATTGTTAATAATTGATAAGATAGTCATTTTATAAACTCATATGATCATTTCATTACTATATTATATGAATACGTATCAGCGTTGGTTGTGGTATTGAACTTTTTTTAGTTTTTCAATATTTCAAGGAAATCTAGAACAAACTACTCTTTTATATGTTCTGAAATCTTCATCAAGTATAATCTATTTCATAATGTAGGAGTCACAATGTCTCTTATGTTTCAAATTTCATTACTGATGTCTAATTTATAATAATAATAACAATAGTAGATGAATATATTATACATTTATTGTTTTATACTATTAGTAAAGTAGCGGAAAACTAAATTATATCAAAATCAAAGTGTTAATTTACGATCATGGGGACAATTGGTCACGTTATATATATATATGAAATATACGTAACATTTTTTCGCTATATTACACCCATGAGTACAATATCAATTTGAATATGGAACTATATACTTGAGATTCCCTTGAAATACATGTGAATTTTGCTAATCTGTTGTTATTCAAATACATAATATAATCTCTCCTGTAATCTGTTGGTGAATAGAATTTGTAAATTTCACAATAAACCTATAAAGCTCTAATTATTAACAATAAATTTACATAATGTTGGAATGACTATTCGCGGAATTATTGAATTTCATGAAAAACAACTTGGCTTTTTTTTTTTTTAAATACATAAACCATTGTCTACTACATTCGGAATGGTTTTTTTTTTTTTTTTGAGCCAAACAATTTACCATTTACCAATAAGATCATGTACCAATAACAACAGGAAGAAACATTAATAGATCCATAAATTGCAACTAACATGTTAAATTATTTGTCGCCAAATTCACTAATACATCACACTTAGAAGATATAACAAGAATTGCCTGTGTCTACGGTGCATTGCATGGGTATGATCTCAATTCTCAAACAAATAAATTCAATAAAAGTATAAAAATCGTTTGATAAAAGCATAACAAATCATCAAAAGTCGAATACTTTTGATGACTGATTCAATATCTGCTTTGTCCATGATATATCCTTATATTAATCGAAAAAAATTTGAATTAAGTGCTTCGCCTAATTTACTGGAGACCGCTAGAATATAAAAATTGGATAGAATTTTTGATAAAAATAATCAATAATTTTTTTTGAATAAAATAAAACACTGTGAAGAAGATAGATTTAGCGATCCAAATAAATCATAGAATCAAACATTCAATAAGCCTTTACTATCTGAATCAACTTAGTAGATTTTACGACAACATCGTCATAAACACTCATACTTTGACTTAGTTTATAATCTCCAATATAACCATGAGTTGATGAATATTCACAGTGACTTTTCAACAATTTATGTGTATTTTATTGCCATATTATCACGAATTATGTACAATGCTACGTTTGGAACAATCATCTAATAACCTGATCGTTTTGGTTAGGATGAAAATAAATTAAATTTCTGAACAAGTCGTTGTACTAGCTCTTAGTGGTGACAATCGAGAGAACTACGTTCTCCAATAATAGTCAATTCGATTTTGATGTCACAATAATGGACACGCTTTGGAAGCTGGATTATTACAACAATGCTTGAATCGATGTGTCTGGTGAATGCACTGAGTTACATCAAATGAGAATTTCCAGACGCAGTAAAATGTTCTTTTGGCAATGTCAATGGATTACAAATTATTTAAAACAGCTTATTCATTAACTGTTCTATACATATGTGTAATATTAATAATTTAGCTGTTTCCTACTGCCGAATTCTCTGCTCTTGCTTCACACTACCACTGTAATCTGTTTTTTTTTTTTACATAAAATACATATATTTATTCATTGTCGCAATAATATTAAATCGTCACCGTTGACCTGAATATTTCTGATTGATATGATATTTCATAGAAGCAACAATTTTATGTATATAGAATTAAAATGCTTATCTATAAATACGTAAATCTGTGTTTTGCATTTGCAAAAACATATATAATTTATGATTCAAAAGTTAGTACTTACTAAGAATAATTCATTTTATAAAAAAAAATATCACAAGATTATGCTCCTTTAATATCCCTTTTAAGAAATTACAATATATAAGGGACTTTACTTTCGTAAAATCGTCTTAATATTAAATTGATATATTTTCACATTTCACAAAAAATGAATACAAAAGATTTCCTCTAAATTGACATATTCTATTTCAAAATTTTAAGATAAATAAAAAGTCTATTAGAACTTTTATACTTTTAGCCTCTGTGTCTTTTGTATGAAGGCAAAATGTATACACTTTGATGAAGGTCAGAGTATAAAGTGAAAATAAATTTAGGATTATAGTGAAGTATCATAGAAACACAGTATATGATTGCTGATGTTTGTAAATTGGAGCAGTTATTTCGTTTTTTTTTTTTTTTTGCTTCACTAATATTTGAATATAATGATGAACTAATAATTATGATATTCTTATTGGAAACGCCAACTCACAAATGTTCACGCGCTTCATTTCGAGAACCAACATTTGGATCATGTATGCCTCAGGTGCTACAGTATGCTCAGGTGCTTCAGTATTCTAGTATCGAAAAAATACTAATGATGATGTGATATTTATTGTAAAGTTTTCACATTCTGGATAATGATTTTATGACCATAATGCAATTCCTCACATCAAACCAACCTGTTAAGACCAGTTTTGCTGCGCTATTGGCAATGATGTTGTTTCATCAAAATTGAACTGTAACAGTCCCCCCTGCGTTTTAGTTAATATACTTAAATTCCTTTTTCTATCTAGTGTTGGCTATCACACAATAGTTACATAGTTAGCATGAATTTCACTATAACGATGTATATATCACTTCCCAATCAAAATCGATTTCCATTTTTCAAGCATATTTTCATAATTTCATTTCAAGGCTATGTTCGGATTTAATTCGAGTTTTTGACTTATATCTGATGATCGTTGCACCGGTCACATAGATTCGCTTCACCATAAGCGCAATGTGAGTGTGCAATATCTATTCTATAGATATTTTACTGATTAATCTACTGAGATCGCCAATAATATGCCCAATATTTTTGTATACCCTCTAGATACTAGACTTGCTTGGCTAAAGCATTCGCGTTCTGTTGATTATACATTTGGTCGCCACGATTACATTTCAGGGCACTTTCTGAACTTTATTTGCCTCCTCAAAAGTTCAAGTCAAATGTTCGATAGCGGATACTCCCACAAAGAAAATAAATATGCAGAATATGTGTAAAAATATAATTTTGACAGAACCCTATAGAGAGTGGTTATTTACACATATTCTGCATATTTTCTTTATTCTTTCTACATTCAACTTTTGTACTTATTAACATTTTGCACAAGAGATGCTAATAGGTTTTTTTGTCGTGAAGACATCCTATATAAAACGTTTCTAATCAGTACTCTGGGGGTGACGAGTGGTTATTATGCATTTAGCATTTAGCATTTTCATTTGTACCGTTTGAAATTACTGTTTCCGTTTATATTGAATGAAATAACTGACCAAAATGAGTTATGTTCTTTAGTATTATCTGATTAATGATACAGATAATTTAATATTTTAGTTATAGCTGACAATAATATAGCTATTAATTTATAAAATAATATTAATTAATGATCAATAAGTAAAGTATTTTAATTCTAATTTATTTCTTTTACAGAAACTTATTTCCACCAAATATCGTTCAAGCAACAATCTTTCAGGTAAATTTTACTGTGATTTGAATATAAGATTTTTTTTCTTTAATGATTAAATTGATTTAAAAATCAATTTATATTAATAAATAATTGAATAAAACATATTAACATAATAAATTATAAATAATTTCAATGTTATTATATTATTGTTTATTATAACATTTAATAATATAATAATATTGTTAATACCTATATGATTATATGATTGTTGAACATAAATTACGTAGGTGTAATCATTATTTGAATGTTAACTACTTTTCAAGTTCAGATTTACATTAAATTGTTTCTCGTTTCATGAAATCATATTCAGAAGTTCTATTTTCAGCCATAAATTGACTTACATAAAATATTTGAAATTTATTTTTCCTAATACATGCTCGTATTATAAAAATTTGCATAACTAAGTGACCCTTATGTGTAATAGGCATTAATATAATCAAACTATGTCGAGAGCATTAAGGTGGATTTTCATTGTAGATTTATAGGTCTCGTTGTCTACTCGTTTTTCTTTGCCAGATCCAATTAAAAGCGATTTTAAGACGAGTGTTCTCGATTTTGATTGGTTCTCGCAAAGAAAACAGATGAGACAAGACTTATAAGTCTACAATGAAAATCTACATTAAATGCCAATTATAAGTCTATTGTTTTTTTTTTTTTTTTCATATTCTCTTATAATTTTACAACTTTCAGTCTTTACAATTACATTCGCTATGTCACAGAATTGACATTAAGTTATATTTTATTTAAGAATAGCATATATTCATTTTCCTCTACATTGCCAAAAGTCCCATATATATTCTGAAATATAAATAACATGCAGTTCCGCAATGTCTTTCATATCTTCATTTTGTTAAGGAAATTGTATACCTAAATCGATCTTTATTACCTCCAGTTATTATATGTTAATGTCTATAGTATCAATGAAATAATGACATGTTGTGTGTAAACTTTTCCGAATTAAATATTTGCCTTGTAATTATTCATTACTGTCTGGACTACTTTGTGACAATTCCTATAAATCATATGTTACGCAACAGTTTATTAGTGACAACTTAAATTATGGTTGTCTTATTTTATTATTAAAATTTATTCACATAACTGAATTGTGACTTAAACAATTTTTCATATTTTTCATAAAATCTTGATGAAACCTTCAAGAATTCTAGACTGACGCAATTATTATCTGGTCACAAAATACTTAAAAGGTATTTGTAATTTTTGTTGAGCTGTAATTATGATCGTGGTTTATGTGACAAAACCCTGTGACGGTGACTTTATCACAAATATTCTTATAAATCAATTGATTAGAAAAAATGGAAATTTGTAATTTTGCAAGATACGTTAATTCTTAGGCTCATTCTATCTATTAAATTAAATCAATTTGGAAGCTTAGGCGATTTTTTAATATTACTATTCTGCATTTGAATTCATCTATCTACCTGAAATTCATCTGGAAATGAAACGGGGATATATTTAACCATATAGGAAAATTGTATCTTTTCTTGCCAGCTGATCTTTAGTATACTGACATATAATATGCTGATATGATGATTGTTCATAAAATATACATTATATCGAATAAAAAGTTAGTATGTATTAATTATTGTTCTTAAAAACATTTCATTAATTATTTTAATTTTAATAATTAATATCAATTAAAAAGAAATTAAAACGTTTACGTTAACTATATAAGTTTAATGCATATTAATTATATATTATGTTCTCGTATTTAAATGAGTTTGGACAACATTCCCGCAAATTAATTAAAATTCAAGGCGATAATACATAAATTATTAAATATAAAATGTACAAAGTTATGTATATTAATTTGATTACGATATTTATTTTACAACTTTATTAAAGTTACATGTAGAAAATATTAAAATTAGAGTTTCTAATTCATATTCACGATATGATGTGTATTTGATAAAAACGTTTTTTTGTTTTTTTTTTTTTAAATTTTGTATTATTTGATTTTGTGCTGAGTTCAATTTCTTCTATTTCAATAACTAGAATATTTTGTCTTTAGATTAGATTATTTTAATCAATGGGTTCTTTGACACATTCTAATAATCTAGATCAAATTGACTAAAACAGTGTTTATCATCAGCCAGAATCAATGCAAAATTTTCGGTAAAGTTTCGCAGTAACGCAAGATGGTATATTTCAGTTAATGTGTTTCTGAGCCAAAGATATATCGTTCACATTAGGTGAATTCTATATTTAAGATAGTTTATAATAATTGAACCACATTCCAAGTTCTATAAATAATACCAATAAAAGGAAGTCTTTAGTTAGTGAAAATAATAAATTTGTGGAAAATTCAACATTAATTTGATCAAATTCAAAGTATTTTCTTTCCAATTTTTCCAATCTGTTTGAAGTTCTGTTTCCATTTTTCGATAGATTGATTAAAAATTAGTTCTTATAGATGGAAAAATATAAATTTATATTCAGTCTATCACAAACACTGTCCTCAACTTCAAACATGTTGAATTTTATATAGGAGAAATATGCAGAAATTGTCTTATACGATTTATTTACGTATGATCAACTCTGAATACGTGTCCTGTTGTATGAGGGCATTTCAGAGTGCTAAATAAATTGTATGCGAACCTCATCTCCTGTTCTTTGAAGACATGAAAAAATCATTTTGAAATCAAGCAAATTTGTGGAAAATTCATCATTAATTTGATCAAATTCAAGCATTTTCTGTTCATCTATATTGCGATTTATTTACATATAATTTATTCTTGATGCGTGTCCCGTCGTCTGATAGTATTTCGGATTTCTAAATAAATTATTTGTCCTATTCTTTGAAGTGAGGAAAAATTCATTTTGAAAACAAGCAAATTTGTGGAAAATTCATCATTAATTGGATCAAAGGCAAGTATTTATATATTTTTTTTCATACGATTCAACCTTTTTAAAGTTCTGTTTGCGTTTTTCGGTAGATAAATTAGATCTCGCAGATGAAAATACCACATTAGTGAATTGTGATGACTTTGTGTTTTGTTAATTTGTTTTTTTTTTTTTTTGTCTGTACCGATTTTCAGAACAAATCTTCAGAAATCATCTGGATGTACATCTATCTAGTGGGATATGTATGATACGTTGAAATGAACTGATATATTTAGTTTTTAGTGTATTTAAAAATATTAAGGTTGTTGCTAGGGTTGTTCTTTGTAATTTCGACGTTCATATGTGATTTGGCCACGCTGTCAAATTAATTGCTGGCTATGAAATGATAAGAGAAATATTGCTAAATTAAAACCAATGGAAGAGATATTAAAGTGAAAATATTATCGTTATTATATATACACTATTTTTTTTATATGATATACGATTATTTTGTTGTTTTTTTTTTTTTGAAAATATATATAAGTTTCATTGATGTATAATATTAATATGTTATAAACAAAGAACTGTAATCCTACTAATACATTTCATTATTTATTTCAGGATCGTACTGTGTTAATTACACCACCACCTCCAAATGATACATGTAAGCCATATATTTTATATTAAAGTTTAATGTATTTTTTTTTTTATTTTTACTACCATCCAACCCCCGCCTTGTGTACTTATCATTTACAATTAGAATCTATGTGAAGATCAATTTCACCTCCTTATTCTTACAATAAACTGATGGAGGGATTAAGAAGATTGGTCATCTTCTTAAGTCAAATATGGTTTCTAATTATTCCGCAATAAAGAACCGAACTTTGAGTGTCAGGCTCTTTTAAAATATTTTCAAATCATACCAATATTATTAAGAATTACATTTATCCATTTTATATACATCAGTATGGGATAAAACAGAATACAAAATGGATTCAGAATTTACACAGGGTACAAATGTTCTGGGAATTGTAATGTTCAGTGTTATTCTTGGCATTACAATAGGAAAAATGAAAGAGAAGGGTAAACCTTTGCAACAGTTTTTTGAATCGATGAGTGAGGCCATGATGATTATCACATCTTGGGTTATCTGGTAATTATATATATATGATTTATTAATTTACACAATTTGCATGTAAAAAATTTTTGGGGAAAATTTAAATAAAAATTTAAATTTTTAGGATATCACCAATTGGTGTATTTTTTCTTATTGCTGCAAAAGTGGTTGAATTAAGTTCAATAACTGATACCGTTGCAAGTTTAGGCGTTTATTTCGGAACTGTAATGTTAGGTTTATTAATTCATGGATTTGGTAATTTTTAAATTTTAGAAAAATTTTACAATAAGACAAATAGAGTTTTAACCGCATTTCCATTTTCAGGAACAATTACATTAATATTCTTTTTATGTGTTAGAAAATTACCATTTAGATATATAGCAAAAATGGGTCAAGTGTTGGCAACCGCTTTTGGAACTGGATCAAGGTGATGAGATCAGAAAAAAATAATAGAAATCTTTTTTTTTTTAAATCTTTTTTTTTTTTGTGATTTAGTTCAGCAACAATGCCAATTTCAATTCAAACACTAGACGAAATGGGCATGGATCCACGTATAACACGTTTTGTTGTACCAGTTGGTGCTACTATTAATATGGATGGGACAGCACTTTATGAGGCGGTTGCAGCACTTTTTATTGCACAACTTCGTGGAATTCATTTAACATTTGGGCACTTAGTTGCCGTAAGGTATGATTTGTTGAGTTTTTTTTTTGTTTTTTTTTTTTTTTTAAGATCCAAAAGTAATATGTTAATGATTTCGAATCTCATTTGTAGATATTAATTTAATTGTGATAAAATAACCATTGAAGTTTTTATTAATTTATAAGAAATATAAATTTACTTTAGTGTCACTGCAACGGCTGCTTCAATTGGTGCTGCCGGTATTCCACAAGCTGGACTTGTTACAATGGTAATGGTATTAGATACTGTCGGTTTACCTGCTAAGGATGTTACCATTATTATTGCAGTCGATTGGTTATTGTGAGTTATATATATATATTATTAATATATGTATATATATATATATATATATATTGGGTCGGAAACTAAGTAATTGCGGATGTCACTCATAGATGCTTTAGTTGAATTTTTAGGTTTGTTGACGTTATCGAAATGCCAAA